>JAOEHY010009480.1:0-18926 GCA_025447955.1 Psilopsiagon aurifrons
ACCCCAAACAAACACAAAACCCCATGATGCTATATTGCTAAAAAGCCAGCAGAACACTGGAAACTTTATATGCCCCAAAAGAGAGCTAAGGCACCAGGCCACAGAAACATCTTCAGGTATCAAAGAGCTGGAAGGAAGAAAAGGCACTTGCCTATAGATTTATGAAACCGAGAACAGTTTTGAGTGGACCACATCAACAGATGCTCAGACCATCCTACCTTCTCTAACAGACAGCTTAGGGAGAGTCCAGTCTCCTGAAACACTCATTTTAAAAGTCCCTTTGGTCTAATAACAATGCAGGTAGCACAACCAGCCTATAAAACCAGAATCTACCTGTTGAAGAGATACTTGAGACAAAAATTATGTCAATTAATTACAGCTGGATTTCATTTGTCTCCCTTTTGTTACTGAGCAACCTATTGGCACTGCCTCTACTTTTAGTTTTACTCATTGGTAGGTAAATGATGCAGAAATAAAAAATACTGGGAGATTTCATTATTTCATTTGTTCCTGAAGAAAGACACCAAACAAGGTATGTCCATATGTAGATTGCTGGGTAAATGATAAGCAGAACACACATAAGTCTTGGAAATCCAGCCATGCTGGCCAAAATGATTTAACTTGATCCTAGTCAATAAATATTGCATCAAAATTCAGAGCAAGAAATAGAAAGTTTGTACATGAGATTTATGTTTCACTCTACGATTCATATTATAAGTGGTTTGATTAAATATTTATTCTAATATTCACTTGGGCTAAGAATCACACCGATCTGTTACATATATATGCAGAAGCTCTTAGGAAATCCTGTTAGTGCACCAGAAATGCATTATCAACCTTCTAGTTTTATTCTAAAACCTATTTTTTTTTCCCCTTCTTGCTAAAAAAAACCCTGCCAATGTAATTTATTCCTTGACACCAGCAGACTATTGATCTTCACAGCTGTTGCTCGTGGGAGAAATCAAGGGAGGTTTCTGCAAAAAGAGAATGTGATTTCTCACAGTACTTAAATACCTTCAGAAGCAGAGGTTCAGTAGAGTGAACACTAAAGGGGAACTTTGAGGAGGCTGTAGGTAAGTTCTGCTGATTCATTGTGATCTTTGATGTGTTTTAAGATTCAGATTAAATTCTTCAAAAAGCTAAACCTCATCCCTGTGATAGCTCAGTTAATGTTCTTTCGCCTAGAGAGAATGATTATGATAGGTCAGCTTTTCTCAGAATGAAATCGGCCCCAAAGTATGTGTTATTTCCTGACAAGGCAAAGAGATTGACAATACTTACATGAAAACAGGCCTGAATATTTTAAAATGGCAGGTGATGTTGAGAGACATTTAAGAAGACTTGCTTTTAAAATTGTTTATTGCTCATACTCTGAAAATAAGCTCAAGTCATGCATTCCACTGTCATTAGTCACATCACAAAACAAAAACCACAAGTAATGACTGAATGGGTTGGTAAATGGTAGCTGACAATGACTTGTAAGTGGAGCTGAGCTTAAAGAACTTTGTTGTCATCTCCAGCAGTATTTGATTCACTGAGTTTCATGGTTCTCACCTTTATTTTTCTCTCTCTGAATGAATTTAGAAGGTTATCTACCCCTGTTAAGTATTGTAAAGCTGAAAGTCAAAAAGGCACTATATGTATTCCCATTGTGTTGCTGTTTATTAATGCAGCAAAAAGCCATGATTGTGCATTTTTGTTTAGCAACACAATGGGCAGCCTGTGAAAGAGCTTCAAATTTCACCTCTGATGATTTGACGGAGAAAATATCATATTATTAAATACAAAAAAATGTCAAGCACATGATGATTCTGTTGGTTTGCCTTTGCCAGAATCTATCAGTAAACCTGCACAGATGGTCAACAGTTATATGTAGAAAAAAAACATTCAACATCTCTCATCTGCTTTTACTGTAACTTCTGTCAAGGTACATTGAGCCACCCAGCTAAGAGTATTGGTTTGAATGATTTAAATTCACAACCTAAACCCTTCTTTAAGCTCAGGAATAGGATGCAAAATGAATCAGACTTGCTAAATGAATGAGATGTGTCTTGATTTTTTTTCCTCCATTATTTCTTGGCAGTAGGCAGAGGACTCTCATTCTCCAGACCACCACATCAAGTATTACTGAACTAATTTAACTGGAGAGAATGTATCAGGACAGTGCTATGGCCACTCCTCAGTGCTAAAAAAATGTATACAAAAAATCAAGATAGGTTTCCAGTCTCGGTCATGCCACAGATCTTGTGTCACCTTAAGCAAGGCACCTTATTTCAGCACATTTTTTATTTTCATCAGAAAGACATATATGATAAATATGCCTGAGTCAAAAATGGTTTGAAACTCATCCTGAGAATTCTTTAGGTCTGAAAGTACAAAGTCCAGAAAATGGTGTCTATCAATTGCCTTATCAACCCCTTTAATTTATTACTTGGATATCTGAAGAAATAATCAAAGCATAGATACCTACATAGATGCCCTTGAAGTTCCTTCTTGCACAATCACACACCCAAAGCCATGGTTGCTTTTGTCTGGCAAGCCAGAGGAATGCATCCTGGCACAACCCCCCTGCATTGCTGTTAGGGCACAAATTGTCCTAACCTGCTTTCAAGTATTGGATGGCATCCACTCCTTGATGTCCTTGTTCGAGTGACCCTTTCGGCCACCAAACCTATGTGATACAGCTGTAACTTACGTTCCCAAGGAGAGAGAGAGTCTGTTAAGGGAAAAGTCTTGGTGGCTCTCCAGCCTGCTCAGGGTCATCTGTTAAGATCCATCTGTTAACATCCACTTGTTCAGAAGATGATCTGGCTGTACAATCTAGATTCCCTTTCTCCCTACTTCTCTGGTTCTGTGTTTTATCAAGCAAAGAAATTATAAAAATAATAGATTATTTTACAGAAAATATACTTGGCTACTTCTCTGTCACAATTCATTTTGTCAGACCCTCTCCCAAATTTGGCTGCTGCTGTAAATTGCCAAAACCATAATTGTGCAGCTGGTTGCTTAACAGCTCAGTGCATAAGTATTTGCAGTGCATAGTTTCTTTATTCTGCATTGATTAAAAGGAAGGTTGAATGGAGAATTGCACTATGAAGAAAATGCTGTCCCCAGATTCCTTCTCAGTCAAGGTGTGGGGATCAGGTGCAAATGGGACAACCCTGCATGTTTGTCACCTGTGGACGGAACAGCCTGTATCCTAAATACGCATCCAGGTGACCATGTCACCCTGGTATGTGAAGTCGTATCAGCCATCTTCCTTTTCAGCTTGGCTTGATCAACTCATCAAGTACCACCACATCAGCATTTCCACCTCAGCAAGGAACAGATACATGAACTGTCCCAAACAACTAGGGCTGTGAAGGATTTACTGCTGTTTTCCCTCAATTGCTTTTCCTTACTATGAATCATCTAAGTGCCTGTGCAAGGTAATAACGTTTTTTCATTGCTATGGGAACACAGTACTCTGCAGCTACTGAAAAATTCAGCCCACCTCCATACAATACCAGGATTCACAGATGCCAGCCAAATACCCAAGCAAAGCAAGGTTTTCAAAAGCAAATGTAGTATTAGCATTTAATAAGGAAAAAGGAAGGTTATTCTTTCCAAACAGCTCGAGACTACTCCAAACAATGGCATTGCCACTGGCCTGCTGCACTCAACAACTCTGCCTCCCCCTCACCATAGCAGGATGTTCATAAGACAGCAAAGCACTGGCAGTCAGAAAAAAGAAACACCTACCTCCAAAATAATGCAAACATTGGTCATCCAGATGTGACTGAATATTTGCAGTTGGTATCCAGCTATGCAAAGCACTGGCAGTCAGAAAAGACTAAAAGAAACACCTACCTCCAAAATAATACAAACATTGGTTATCCAGATGTGACTGAATATTTGTGGTTGGTATCCAGCTATGTGGCACCCAACAATTTTGATCATCTCTGCCCTGAAATTACACTCCCACAGACCTCCAGGATAGGCACACAGACAGCATCCAGACATCTGGCTTCTACCTCAGGGTTGGGGTTAGATGGCATTCCTGTTCAAAGAGCTGAATGTTTCCTCTTTTCCTTTACCCACAAACTCGAATACCAGAAGAAAAATAAGAGTTTATTTCACATCACTGGGTGGCAGAACTTTTATGTAATCTGGAACAAAAAACAAGGACACTTGCATGGGATTTGGCTTTTGTTAGGCAAGGATATTACTGGGATTCAATGGCTTTACTTCTGGTTTATTGGGCTATCCCACTTTAATAAGCCAGTTCTTACACAAACATATTTGCCTGTCAAGTGGTAAGATGAGGCACAAAAACTAAGTTGCAACAGAATTTAATTCAGCGGGAGGGAAATTCATTATTTCTCTTTGAACAAAAGAAAAGGCAGAAAAGTGTATTTCCAGGATCATCCTGAATCTATCAAATTACTGATCAGTCAGAAAACACTGACAGGGAAGGCAGATGACCAACTGGATGACAATTAAAAGCACTGTAAAGCTGCTGTCACTGAAACTATTGTGGTTGGTTTTTCTGTGTCCCCAGCAGTGATAAGAGCTGTAGGGATTTAGGGAGTACAGGGGGATCAACCATAACTGCAACCTTTGCCAAGCAACACCAGCCACACTCTCTGAAGACAGAGCTCCTGGGTCTAGGGTTACTAGGCCAAAGCCCAAGATTTGCTCCTCTCTTAGGTAATAACCACCTCCAGTTTCCATAGTCTCCCACTTTCTGTACATGCTGATTGAAACAAGTCACGTCCATGCACCATTTAAGCCATGCAGTACATGTACCTAGTGCTTGGTAGGTCACAGGACCCTCCATCTTCTGCTTTTGTCTATCATTAAAAGTATTTAAAGAATGCTTGCAAGCCACAGGAAATGAGGTTACCCCACAACATCTGATTAGAGCCCACTAGACACTGGACATTATCTGAAAGGATGCATCTGGACCTTTGAGAAGCTTCACAACATTCTTACAACTAATGACAAAGTTCAAGCTTCCTGTTTCCTAGAAAACTCATAGAAAAGTTCAAAGACCAGCTACTAACCCAATCTAACTTGACCTAATATCCTGGGAAAATCTGGATTAGACAAGAATATGGAGTTCAATTTCTTTTAGTCGTGGAATAGTAGATTATGTTCTCCTGTATTTGCAGGAAAACAAACCTTATCTACCCTCAGTCTTCAATCTTCAACATAAACAAGCCACATCATTAGTATCTTTTCAGCAAGATTCTCATATACATCTTCTCCAGTTTTCTGATCATCCTAGAAGCCCTTCTTAGCACCTTTCTTGAATAGAAATGTCCAGGCTTCTGCACGTATTTCGTTGACAGCATCTTATATTGAGGTTGGAAGTACTGCGTATTTGTGGTAGTCAGTTATTCATTAAATCATAGTAATTCCTTAAGCTGTAGAAATGCTTTTATGTGTTTCAGCTCTTCTTCAGATTGCCTAATATACCACTGGAAGGCAGTTAACTCTAGATATGATAAGCACAGTATACAAATGTTGGATAGTATAGAAGGAAACATGAATTACTGGCTATGCTGTTACAGATCATAATAACATCAAAGACTAAAAGTTCAAACAGCAAAAAGCAAATACAATGCAAGTCACAATAATGTAGGTCTTTATAATGAATAAGTATATTGCTTCGGTTTATGCCATGCACAAGCAGATGAAACAATAGTGATAGATGTTTTTTAAACAAAAAAAGTATTTCAAGCAGGCTTAGTGTTAAGGCATTAAGCTTCATTTTAACCAGAGAAAATTACTGGCTGATGCATAAGGCGGCATTCAGCTTCTTTCCTTTCCTTGAGCAGGGCACCAGGTTTGCCTTGGGAATCCAAACCCAGCAGGATGCCTTTCTGACATCTACCTCCTGACTAGTCGTGGGTGTATCTACTGACATTAAGCAGCATGAGACCTTCTCAAGGAAGCAAATCCCTACATGAAGAGGTTTCGCTGCAAAAGAAGAAAAATTCTTTAAAGGGAAAACTACTCAGCATGCTGCTCCAGAAGCCAAGTTGAACTTTCATTTTAAATATGAGCATTCTATAATAACAGAGTACTCATCTATTTCCTACGGTAAATTATTCTTCCTCAGCTATATTTCTGTACTTTAAATTTTGATATAAAAATTCAATAGAAAAAGAAACCCCTACAACTAAAATCCTAGCAATTAAGTAGGCACTCTTTGCAAATTACTCCAGGGAAAACTCTTTAGCAAAGAATTAATGCTGTACCAGCATTGAAAAAGTACAAGCAGACAATTAGGACAACTATAAGTTACAGAATCTGACATCAACCTCAGGCAGATGAATGTACAAGTTAATACAAAACGCAATTGCTAAAGATGAATATGGTCACTACATCAGAGCATACTTCAATCACCAGAATACCTTGTCAAACAAACCTGACTTCATTCTTTGATGAGGTTGCAAGTTTGGTTGCCCTACTCTGGTTGTATTGATATAGTGCACTTACCTTTTTATTAAACGTTTGATTCAGTGTGGTGCAACACTTGCATTAAAAATCAGCATGACAGAGTAAGAATAAAGTGTGCATTAAATGAATTCAGACCTTGCTAACTGACAGATCTCAAAAATATTTATCAGCGGGGAATCACACGAGGGATGGGTGTTTGCAGAGGTTTCTCAGGAATTATGATTATTGTCAAAGCCACTGAACATTTTCGTCAGTGTTCAGGAGGTAAAAGTAACTCTGCTGCTAATTTAATGCCTGATTGATACAGAGCCTGGTAAAGCAGCAAGTGGTGATAAAACAAGGTCAGCCTAATAATCCAACAGCAGCTACCTGGCTTCTTGGGAATCCATCCCAAAACTGTGTATTCTTACAAAGCAAGGTGAAAAGTTAATCAAGAAACAATGTGTGCAGGAAAGTGGGACTTGTCTCTGGAAGGCAGCAGCTCTGAAGGAATTTAGGTTAATGAGCTACAGCAGCTGCACCCAAGTCCTTTGTTCAGTGATGTTACAAAAAGGATCTGCAAACAGGACTTCAAAAGGAGAACTGGAGGAAGAACTGGAAAACTACTGCAGATTATAATCAGAATTGCTACAGTGATAACTGAGATTACAGTTTTGGAGCTGATGCAGAAAACTGCCATCAAAAAAAAAAAAGGGATACATATATATATATAAAAATCTTAGATTGAGACTTTGAAAAGCTTAGTTTACATAGTTTACCAGCAATAAAACATCTGACTGCATTATGGGGTCTAATTACCACCCTTGGAAAAAAATTCTGATGGGCTAGAAGACAGAAGGAGCATGATTAGCCAAAGGATTGACTATACAAAGACCTAAGTCAATTCTTCACAGTGAGTTCTCACTATCTTTATATTAAATGCAATTCTGTTCCAGGAAAAAAAAAATAGCAAAGTGAATTGCTAAGGCTCTGATCTTTAATGATCCTGGCTGAGGGGCCATTAAGAACAAAATGTGTTCCTTTAAAAAGTTGTTCAATCAGTATGAAAGTCAAGAGACAGATCCTGACCCACAGCCTCCTACTTAATCCAGCACATAATGGTGTGATCCTCAATTTGTCACACAAGAGACTGACTCCTCAATGACTTAATGGGAACTGGGTGCACTTGCTGCAATTCAGGTCTGGACCCTTTACCTAGGCACCACCCTGCTGCCCTTCAATTGCTGTAGGCTCAATGAATTTGAGACATTCAATTTGAAAGACAAAAAGAGGGACAGGGATACTCATAGCAAAAGGGAGGAAAGGAAAATGCTTTCAAATTAAAAATATTTTCCATCTAAATAAAGTATTCATGGTCTTTATTAATATCTCCACAAATAGGACAAGTGAGTCACCAAGGATAGGCCATGCTATTCCCTGACTACCCTGTCAGGTGCCTTAACTACCTGCACAACTAAAATGGGTTATAAGACCTAGAAATAAATCTGTATTTGTGGATACTGGACCATGGTGTCTCAGACAGACTACGGAGACAGTTCAAGGGTCTGTTCCATATTATCTTCAATTAATTTCATGTGTAGCTTAATAGCATTTTTGTGCAGTTATTGCATAATAATAACAGAGGGCAACCCAGCTGAGTACTCTGTATACATATAGAATGTCTCGTGTGTCGCTAAGTCTGCAGCCTAACCCCAAGACAAGAGATTGAGTTCTCCCTGAGCCCTGTCCCAGGGAGGGCAGCACCTCACCTGTGGCTGCCGGCCCCCACCACAACTGCCAGCACAGCCATAAAAACCAGACCTCACGGCTGCTATCCTGAGCTTCCCACAACTGCCCCAAAATGACACTTTGTATATATACATAGCTGAAAAATCTGCACACGTTTGAGCTGCTAAGTACTATATATGTTGTTACACCAAATACTCACTGACCTCTTGCTGAATGCATTTTAATTGAAGTAATTATTCACTCAGCTCCAGCTGCTAGAACTCCATCCTGAAATATCTGAAAGTAAACAGCTTTTCAGATTGGTTGCTCAGAAGGCTGGAAACTATCTTCAGATTGATATGCAGCAGGGAAGAATCCTCCCAGGCCTGTCTGGTTTTCAAAACTTCTCTCATCAATATATCAATAGGTTTTTAATGCTCTTATCAATGAGTTCCTATTAGGTTAACAGCCTTAAGTATAGATGAAAAGCACAATCAGCAAGAAGCTTATGGTTTGTTGATTTCCAGTGGGTATTTCCAAACTTTTTAACATTCTCTTGTTTTCATCAAAGTGCATACTGAGTTTGATCTTTCAAGGTACCAAATGTGCTTCTTGAGTTTCCTTGTGAGGATTTTGTCTCATTAATTAATCAGTATCTTAAAAGGTTGGGTTTACCAAAGCAATTGGCAAAGCTTCCATTGTCTCAGGAAGTTTCACCCTAACCTTAACAGTGGCTTAGTGTTTGTGCTTCCCTAGAAATAATATGATGCTACAAAAGAGCATTTTTTGGCCCTTCCAGCCTCTGAAAGGGCCTAATGCTACATCAAGCTTTCTGGAGGCTGAAATAAGTTGTAAGTACCCAATTTCAGTAATGCTGCCCTTCTCATTTGGCTAAATAAGACAGCATCCAGGAACATTCTCATTTATGATAGTATCACACTCACAGTACTGGAAAGTGTGTCTGGATGACAAAAAAGGCTAAATGCCATTTCTCTGCATAAAGCATGATGTTATCACAAGTAGGACAGACAGCACAACTTTTAAATCGTTTTAAAGATTATTCAAATGGGTAAAAAGAAATTTCTGAAGGAGTTGAAGCAAGTCAAGGTCAGAGTCAGGAAAAAAAAGAAACCAACAAGCAGATTTACTGCTTCCCAGCCTCATGCTCTAATTAAATACAATCAACACTAGTATTAACAATACCCATTTCTTAAGGGTTTCTGTCTTGTGGAGGGGTTCCCTGGGGTGTAAGACACATTTTGATCCAGTGCCTTCTCTACAGCTCAGGCTTTCAGAACCACCATTTACAATACGGCTTCTTGGAAGTCTAATAATGATACAACTCAATTCATACTCAGCCTTTTCCCAAGTGGGCCCAAAAATTTTATTAGGAGAACTGGCAGTACCTCTCAACCACCACAATGGCATCGGTCTTTCAGAAACTGGGCTAAGAAAGAAACTGGATTTGTTCAGTTGTTTATCAACATATTTTGCAAAGCCTTTCCTGCATCTTCTCCTGCTCTGTATAGAGATGTCAGAGTTTGCATACCCCAGTTACTTCTGAACATGCCAGAAGTTTATCTGAACTGATCAGGTTTTGTGAATAGCTAACTAGGACTATATACACAACTGAAAACTTAGGCTTTAAGAAGATTTTTGTCTAGCAATTTATATCAGTTCCATCTCTAGGAATGATGGTGTTAAAATTCCTGACAGTGTTTGGTAGTCCAGTAACAACAGAGGAATTAAAAGGTCTGTTTAGTTATCCAGTCAGGATTCCTAGCATTGTGTACAACACAAAGGGACCTACGTATACATTAATAACATTCAATTTTAAAAATTTAAACCCTTGGCATTGCAGAAAAGATTTATCATGCAAATGACCAAGGCAAAAAGAGTGTTAGGAGAAGGCAGAAAATTAATTACAAATACTTTCGCAGTTAATAATGGCTTTACACATAATACTATCATGTTTCTTATTCATAAGTTAAAGCTTGAAACTGATTATACTTATTAGGGAGGCCTCAGCTCTGCTGATTTTTGTAAGACCTCTGGCAACTGCACTTTTGCAGGTTAATGAAAGAAGCAAATTACTCAGTTTCACATTATAAATAAAAATCTGATGCTTTTTAATGCACAGTGAACACATATAGCAGAGCCTTTGCCATGAAGCAATCTCTCCTACTACGAGAACACCCCAAAATCACTCTCTGTGCAATACAGTACATGTTGATTCCCTCTTAGTTAAGCAATTGCTTTCTGTTGAGTCTCCAGAAGGGTCTTTCAAGACAGTGACTACCACATTGCCCCTACAGACACCAGGAATAATTCTAGAGATTATTTCCCCTTTGGGATCAGACTAGTACTATCTCAAGTAAGAAAAGAGACACTTGAAACAAGCTGTAAGAGAGGCAGAATATAAAAGTTTGTTTAAACAACTGTAACTAGTGTCACTTGGATGCTGCACATTGCAGATGGTACAAAAGAGAGAAGATAGGAAAGGGTTTATGTACCAGTAGTATAAGCAACAAAATCATCATCAAAACAAATCACTGTCTGCTTTATGATCCTCTTCTATCCAGCCTTTCTCTGTTCAGAAGACAGAGCCTTGCTAGGAGGTGCAAAGTTGCAAATTACCTCAGGGTAAGTCTGAGCTAAACCAATGGCTAAGATGCTGCCTAGAGCAGACACCCAATCCTGACCATGGTCGCTCGGCCCTCCTGCTGAGTCATGGCATCCCCACTACCCATCATCTCAAGGACATCTCATCCTTGTGCATCACAAGAGGCTACCCCACAGCCCACCTACTGTGGGTTGCCTGCCTGCCTACCATCTTTGCTTTCACTTCATGAACTTGAGAAACTGCAGCTCATACAGGGTCCACCTCTCCCATCCCAGTCTGCATCCCCACCTCATGCTCTGCTACTACCAAGAAGAAAGTTCAACAGTTCCCCCCTCACCCAAACACTGGTACAGAGAGTTCATGTTCCCCATTTATACTGACCCCTCCAAAAGGCTTATTTCTTTTCCAAGATCAGAACATACATTTGACCTATACATGTAAGTTTTCTATATGACTGCTCTCTGAGTTAGATTGGGCAAGTTATATATGAACTGACTTGGGTGTCTATTTTGTTTTTCTGTTTTCTAGGCTGTGAAATCCCTGAGGAAGGGATTATTCAGATATATGCATCTCATACAGTGTTCTGAAAATTACAAGTGCTTAATAAATACACAGCAACAACCACATCCATCAGACGATCCAAACAGAAGAATGAAGATGAAATGTTTCTAACAAGTAAATGAGAAATGGTAGAGCAGAGCATTGCATTTCTCATGCTCTATCCCCTGTGTATCTCCAAGCTTACTTTGGCAGAGTACTACTTTTTACAGGTTCTTTGCTGGCACAAGCAGGTTTAAAATGAATAAAAAATTAGTAAAAAATATTTCACATTGAAATAGTACGTGGCACTGTAGTGAGATGTCAAATTTAAGAGACATCTTGTCAACACTACTGGACGTAAATCTGAAAGTATTTCATCTAAGAGACAGTATTTCCACAGGGCAAGAATTAAAACATATATAAATTTATTCTAAACATTTGGTTCAGCCCTCTGATTTCAAGACTGCAGATTTCCCAAAACAAAGAAATTCTGCATGATCTGTTTTGTGTACACCAGTGGAGGCAACACATCTGTTAATGCCAAGAGGTTTAGTTAAGCACATTCAGAACAGATTTGCTGCACAACGTTAGTGGCGCTGAACCTGAAAGCAATCGTTAGAGAAGGAATTTATTCTTGTGCTAACCCCAAGCAAGAGTCACCATTCAGCCAATTTAATATCAACAGCAGTAATTTCAACAATATGGTTTTTAACCACAATCCTAAAATGGCTCAGTCTGGAAGCAACACAATATCAGTGTTTGAAAGAATGCATCCCCAGCAACATCTGAAGAGGGAAGAAAGATTCAAGGCTACAGCGGCTTTTTCATGCGGTTGCGTACACAGCTTTTGCTTGAATTTTTTCTTAATTGAGGTCGCAAAAGAGTATGCTGAGGAATGAACGCAAATACCATTTCAGTCAGCAGCAAAGCCTTCAGAGGACAGTAATGAAGAAGTTCTTTGCTCTTCAAGCGTCTGGATACAGTGCTAGACCACAACCTGTATATATGCCAAGGGATGCTCAGGTACCCCATCACAGCTTTTACAGTAGCAAACCCCTAAATGCATCAACAAAGGAGACCACAAAGGCCACAGATCAACCCTTCTTTCTTCTGGTAATTCCTTCATTTGTTCCCCTTCTCTCTTCTCCAGAAAATTCTTCCTCTCCGGAGACAAATTCCCTTCCATCACTCCTACTCCTCTGAAAATGTCCAGCAATGGAGGAGGTCATATTTTGCTGCCGTGACCCCCTAAGCAGCCTTGGCTCAGGGAAGCCCAGACTGCAGTCAGATGCAGTTTTTCATGACAAATCATTTGGCCATGAAAACTTTCTTGCCGCTTTTGGGAGGGAGGATGTCAGTCCAAAAAAGTTCAAATTGTTCAAATTAGGACCTGAATTGATAATGCCTTCATGAGACTTTCCTAATGAATCCTGACCTTATGCCAATGTATTCATTGTGTGTCTTATCAGGCTAGATGATTAGATCTTTATGCCTACACACCTTAGGTGAAATCCTGTTTCCACTAAGATTAGCTTTGCCATGAATTTCAGTGGCAGAAGACTGCAATCACTAAGGAAAAGAAGCAGACATATAAGCTGAGAGAAACCTCCATTTCTCAATAGCTGCTGCAAACAAAGCATGCTATGAAGCAGTTTCACCAAATAGATGGATAATTATATGACAAATTTAACACTCTGAATTAGAACAGCACCACTGGTTTTGGAGCATGTTTTATATGAACTTCCTTCTTAATAAGCAGGGATGAAATAAATAAAAAAGACACAGAAAAGGCAAAAGAAAAAAGGCACAGGAAAAAAACCCAACACAAACCCAAAAAAACAGAAATCTGCACTAAAGGGACTGTTGGTATGATCTAGCATTGCAGCCTCCATGCTCTCAGAAGCCCAAATCATAGCGCTGAAGAAACACTGTATTTCGTATCTGGAATTTCCTTGTGGCATTCTTTACCTCCTGAATTCTATTGTACTTCGAGAAAGGATATTCTCAAGATGCCACGGACAAAAGAAATGTAAGAATTCCTCCTGATAGCTCCTTGACTAATTGTCATGAATGCATGCAACATACCAGTGGGGTTTCCTCTCAGTGTCAGCATCTATTTCTCTTCTGAGCCTTGGTAAAACAGAAAAATTCTGCTGCTGAGACACTTACATCAGCTCTTTATCAGTCCTTCTGCACTACCTGTGGATAACCTGAATGGCTTAAATTAAATTAAATAGGATAAGTAGACACACATTCTCATAAAGGAGCAGATGAACTTTCAGGCATTAGGAGAGAAAATAATATCTGATCAATGCTTCTGTAGAGGTCTCTTGTTCCCCCATCATTTGTAAGAAACCAAATGTACTGATAGATCACAGACTTAGAGCCTCCAAGAGCAGCTGGTTGTGACTAAGCATCCCATCTGTCAGCACATCCACCTTGAATTAGCATTATCTGACCTCTGATGACACAAATTAAATATTCCCATTTCTCATTCAAACAACAAAGAAAGTTGTTAGCAGACAACTCACTGTAAGCAAACCAATTTAGGGAAATGCATCCCCATAAACAAAGAAGTTACCCACTTGCTGGATGTTTTCAACAACTTCAGGGTCTTTTTCTTCTATCAACTACCCCAGTCTCCATCACTTCTGTCTGAAGTGAAAGGGCTACTGTATTGTAGCCTGTGTTGTAGCCTATGAGCACAGCTCATAGCCCTCCACTCATTACGTCTTTCTCTCAAAATTTCCTTTTTCTTTCACTTCCTCATGCACATGCACACACACTGCTGAAGTTTACCACAGCTGATCCTGAGCCAAGAAAACAGCTTTCATTTTTGTCACACAGTCAAAATGGACTATGCAAGAATGCTTTCATGATTGCTTGAGTAAAAAGAAAAAAATAAAAAAGGTGGAGAAAATACCTACCCCAACCCACCCACAAACTCATAACTAAGGGTTAATTTGAACCATCACAAGGGTGTATTTTAACTTCTACCTATTCTTGTCTTCTTTTCTTTGCAGTTGCCAGCACAAGAGGACAACTGAAGAATGAACAACTTGAAATAAATTTTATTCTGGGACAATTTCAATACCATGATCCATATGAAGATCAGAGGAAGGACATTTCAACATAGTAGTGGATAGTTTAGATCAGTTCAGTTATGACTCATACTCTCCACAAACAGAAAATGACTAAACTGATAATTTACCAAAGTAAATCTAAACAGTTATTTACCCACACACTCGCTATGGTTCATGGATCGCATTTGCTTCTGTGACTGATTCTTACAAACCTGCATCCAGCTTAAAGAAGTCTCAGAACATTTCTGCAGTGCAAATGAGATAGTATGAGCACCAGAACCACTAAAGCCGAGACTACTCAGAATTCACCCAGAGAAATGAGCCTGTTGGCAACTCCAGCCTGCTGCAGTGGTAGCTGTTTTGGTATCCACATTAGCTCAGGGATTTCTAACAACCCACTGCAGACAGACCAAAGGCTTTGCAATCATGAGCACCCTTGGAGTAGAAGACACTCACCCTGGGAAGTGCGGGTCCTCTAAGCAACCCGTGCAGAGCTCTACATGTGTCACAAGCTGTCTGGTGAAGAGGATTTCTTCAAAATGCAAGCTGAGCTGGTCTTAGTTTACATTATCCTGATATAGATAGGCACTTTTTAATTATTATTATTTTTGCAGAAGGCACAAAAAGCCAAGTAGAACTAAAATGCATGCCTGTAGAAAGTCCACTGTACCCAAATGTCTCGTAAGCTTAGTTTTTCCATGTTCAGTTTCTGGAAGGAATACTGAGGGATATATTGGCCAGTTTGGACAGAGTTCTAAGTTCACTTTTGATAGATAGCTGTGAGGCCTCTGTGCAATATATGTTTTTAAAAGACTGGAAAGAAGCCCCGCTGTTAATACCTCATAGAACTCCCATTCACCTGTAAGTGGAATGGAAAGAATGAGGACACCAGTTGCAAAATTTGTCTCGAAAGTCTCATCAAGGTTGAGTTATGGCCCCAAGAAGATGCATGTTTCTTTCTTAATGATTTCAAACTCTTATCTTTGCAGAAGTCAAAACAGGACCATTTCTAAAATAGAACTTCTAGTGATCTTGTTGGCCAGCCTTACTTCTTAAATGCTGGCAGGTTCAGAACACCTTGGCTCTGTGCTTTGGAGACAGAAGATGTCAGTGAGCCAAATTGAAATCCTTTTCCGCCTTGCCAAGTAAGTATTTATAATTGAGCTTTTTCTGCTGCCAGTGAGGATGTCTTGAATATTTATGTGAACTCCTACTTCCAAAAAAAGCCATTCAATATCCATTTGGTGACATGAAGTGTGCAGAGCCTGGCCCTGCCTCTGAGAGATTAAATCCAGGATTAAGAGAATGACTATAAGAAACTGCAGAGTGCAAATATCAAAGGCAGAATAGTCAAAATGTCTTAACTGTGTTAGGGCTGTGAATTCCATTTTGGTTAGAGCTGTTTGACTTTCCTGAAGATCCCTGGCCTGGGTTACTATGCATAGGTGAGGTCGGAGTCCCAAATTGTCCCTAGCTATCCGAGAACATAAGTAACAGTATTTTTTATTTCCTTGCTAGTACACAGGTCTGAAGTAGTGTATTGCATCTGTGTGGCTATGTCTTGATAGCGGGAGGTGGGGGGAATACAGGGGTAGCTTCTGCTTGGATGACTGGCCAGGTTGTCTTGCCCTCTGTAAAGCCACATCGTAAAGGGTATATACAGGGAACCGATCCTCACTGATGATCGGGAAATTTCAAAGAAATAAACCAGGACCTGGTATAATGCATTAGGTGTCTTGTGCAGTCAAAATCATGGTCATAATCCCACTGATCCCTGGATCAGTAGAGACTTTACCAGACAGTAGAAAGGAATTTTCACTGGCATGGAATTAAGCAAGACGGACATTGGAAGATTTTGTAAAGAGACAGTTTTTAGCCGGACAGCAGACCTTGAGTGGTGTACAGTCACCTGTGCTCCACATCCCAGAGCAGACTGCTGTCATGGAAACTAAGGAGCGGTTAATTTGACATTTGATAGTGACAGACAAAGGGGATGTGCATAACTATAATCAGACACGGCTTATTTGCTAAATACATAATTATCAGCCAGCTCCAAATACACAGTTCAGGAGTATGGCATGCTGAACTATACGCGTGCAAGGTGGTGTGGATCCCAGCCAACCTTGGCAAGATCTGGGTACTGAGGGTCTGTGAACTTGTGAAGTGTTTCACAGGTTTCAGAGGAGACTAAAATTATTCTTGAGTAGCCAGCTGGCTGGTGATGCAGAGTCAGTACAGAGACAGTGAGCACAGCATTCACACGGTAGTACCATTTTTGATTTGTTTTACTATATACGTAACTGAGCAAGGCAGAACTCGTGCAGGGAGATTTCTGACTTTTTATTTTGTATGAATCGAAACACTTGTATGGGACTGATGAACCAAGAAGAAACACAGAGACACCCTGTGCTTTACAGAAGGAGGCAAAAGGAGAATATGCACAGTATGAGCTCTTTGATGCAAAAACATGTATCTAAGCTATTCCTTTTCTTAAGATCCTAGCTAGCTCAGCACTGGCTAGACAAGTTTTCTTGTGATGGAACTAACCAGGAACACGGGCCCCCTCCTGTCACGGAAGCAGCAAAGGATGCGAGGAAAAATAGACCAATGCTCTCCCCTGCACAGACCAGCCTTGGATGCCTGTGCATGTGCTCTGTTAAGTCACCGTGAGCTGTTAGGATTGAGACAAACTGCTTTTGCATTCATACAGACACAGATGTATGGCACTTCCACATCTTATTTCCCATTTACTCTCATGAACAGCAGCTTTAAAGATTAACCCATTTCGTGCCTTCCCACCCCAATGGTGGCTTATTTGTGTCCCTTCTGCTCATCAGTGTTTGCTGTAAGACCTGTCATTAGATGCTGTAGACATGGCTTGAAGATTGCACAGCCAGCTCATCCCAGGTTTTCTTTTCCCACAGCAGAATAACTTCAAACTGTTATTTATAATTTTAAACCACCAAAGTCTGTAAAAGAGTTATACATCAATTTCAGATGAAGCAATTCTTCAAACAAATTACATGAAGCAAATTAGCATGCTTTTTTCTTTTGAAACTCTTAATGATCAAATACAGTGATCTCATGCTTCTGAAAACAAAGACAAGTATTAAGAAATTAATTTTAAAAGGACAAATTCAGGCATGCTGGAAATAGATTTAAAGGAAAAACAATACATGTGGAAGGTACTGGATGGCATAAATTATTTCAGTGGGAGTTATAATTGCCCTAAATGGCTTAGAGCCTGGCCCTGAATGAATGCTAGTGTGGGGAGCCTACAGTGTTTGCCTATGGTGCTTGGCAGTCACTAAGTACACCAAAACACTAAGTACACCAAAATAATAATAAAAAAGTTATTTTAAGTGAATACAAGGAAAAGTTTTTCCTACAACAAATAAACAAACTAGGATAATAAGATAAAACTGATATGGTTTTATAGCATTATGAAATTTTTATATTTTTTAAAATTCAAAATCAAACAGAAAACTACCTTATCTTCCCTTCCTGTTTTGTTGTTTTTTTTAATGTGGTTGCAGTCTGCTCCCTACACCCTGTGGACAGCAACAAGCACACAAAACCTTGATTTGCAGCATTTGCAGAAAAAAAAGGGTAGGGCAGCTCTGAGTAAGAGCACGCTCTCGCAAAAGTCCTGTTTGGCGGGAGGTGAACGTGCACCAGAGACAGGAAGAGTAACACACCAGTAGCGGAGGCACTGGTCTTATATAGGGATTCCAACAAAACCTCCGCCTAAGCATTAAAAAGAATTAAGATGGACTTGACACTTTCAAAGCAAATAACCAGGGAGGATATATTGTGATAGGCATTGTGCAGGAGCTTTAACACCCATAGGTACTTAAAGAATTGCTTCACAGCTAATACTGAAATTGCACCACAAACAGGCAGTTAAACTATCTCAGGGCCGAGACCTACCTGGCTTTCACACGGACACAACTAATTCTGCTCCCCTGAGAGTTCAGAGCATGGCAGTTTATGGAATCAAATCCATATAATCTAAAACTCTTGCAAGCAGCCCCTGCTGATGTCCCCTCAAACCACCATTGACAACTCTGCTCTTGGCAAGAAAAAAATAGCTCCTTCCTGCTCTCGTGGCAAACCAGCTCCCAGTTCAAATGTTCAAGCTCTGGTGGGCTGCTAAGGCAATGTTTACAGTTCAGTGGTACGGATGAAAACTCACGCAATGCTTCATGCTGTCAAAGCAAAATGTGAACGGTCCAGACTGTGCATTATTATTAAAAATACCAATTAAGGCCAAAAATGTACTTTTACACTGAGCTGCTTGGCTTAGATTGTAACCAGCTCAACGATAAGAAACACTGCATGTTTATCTTAATCACAGTTAAAAACCCAGGCCCTTGTATTATCCTCCCCAAAGCAGCCATTTCAAGTGACAGCAGGAACTCACAGAGGCTTCAAATGGATTTTTTTCTGCCAACACATTCCCTCTTCAGTTTGGGATTTTTCTTTCTTCTGGTTTTAAAACTTTTAGACAAACACAACATGCAAAT
>JAOEHY010009481.1:0-14977 GCA_025447955.1 Psilopsiagon aurifrons
GTGGTAGCAGCAGTGGTTTGTGTTATACCTTAGTTACTGGACTGTTCTTATCTCAACCCTTGGGAGTTACATTCTTTTGATTCTCCTTCCCATTCTCCCCAAGGAGCAGGGAGGGGGGAGAAAGAGGGGGGAGTGAGTGAGCGAACTGCGTGAGTTACAGCTGGGCTTAAACCACAACAGTATGCTTGCAGGATGTTTCTTCTTAATAATGAACTCATAGTTTTTTATGGACAATATATGAACAAAAATAAGAAATAAATACGGATCCAAAGCATCTTTCCAACCTGCTGTCAGTAGCTGAGGCTTACATAACCAAATTTAGGTAACAAAGATTAAAATCCCAACCAACCATCAGGTTTTACAGAAAAGATCCTTTCATTCTTGGGATCTCCCATTTCTAATTCAGTCCCAGCTCACAATGTGATTCCATGTCTCTATATCCACAGTTCACCTGCTTACGTGCAGAGAAAAGGGATAAGAGGGACAACTGCATATCATTTCAAGAGTTGCATTAAATATCATATTATGTAGTTCAACACATCTGTGTTGACCCATGATAGACTAGAACACACTGCAGTTGTTGATGAGTACAAATTCACAGAGTTAGGGTAAGTTCTGCTGCCTCACCCATACACAATCATTAATTTCCATCCCCAAACTGGTCATTTGGATTTATATCCAAATGATGTATTTGGATTTATATCCAAATGTGGATTTGGATGTCCACATGTCATTGGAAATATTGTCATTGTCCAAATGTCATTATAATCCAATGTCATTTGGATTTACATCCAAATGTGACCAGTGACACCTTGCTGAGCAGAGAAGCCAATGTACTGAGATGTAGATACATCTTGTGATGTACTTACATCTTCTCAATACAAGTGAGAAGGATAGGCTCCTTTACACTTAGCACTCTGTGAACACAGCATAATTTGGGATCTAAGTCTTACACGAAAGAAAGAAAAAAAAAAAAGAAAGAACGAGTTAATGGAAGCATATACTAAAGAAGGCAACTTGCTAAAATTTGAAATTGCCAATCCCAATTTGCCATGTCCTCTCAAGGAGTCAATTTAGTCCAACTCAACAAGAGTTTGCCCTCCATGTCTCTTTAATTCTTGGCTTCTCAGCTGTTCCCATGGCATGATGATTACCAACTGAGGTCCTGGCAGAAGCCCAGTTAGAAACATGGTAACAAAAATCAAATCTCATTTTTCATAATTATCTGAAATGCTATACAAAGATAAGTTCTCACTGTTATAAAGACCTTAATGACTGAAAGCAGTAATTTAGAAACTTCCCATTTAATTATTTTCTTTCCATAAAGTAAAATTAACATTAGAAATCTATTTTTATACAGAAGTTTGATAATATTTTAAAATGAAAATTTAAAAATTAAAGTTGAATTACAACACAAAGGCAATTAAAGGAAATAGCTAAGGTAATATCAGATCTTCACTGACTGAGAATGCAAATGAAGTATTAGTCAGTCAAAAACAGTATTAAAACCCAGAACCATCTTGCACCTTACTGAAAATGATCAGCACCATCTACAAGAGCCAAATTTCAGTACCACTTAAAAGTTCTTTAGAAATTAATTAAAATACCTGAAACGTGCCAAAGCAAAGAATTCTGGCTTTACAATATCACTGAACTTATAGAAAGTCCAGGGCCAAGTAGTAACAGTTTTGTAGCTATTGATACAGACATTTCTCCAGAAAATGGAGATTTAGAGAAGAGATTCAGAGCAGCCCTGAGGAGAAGGACTTGGGGGTGTTGGTCAGTGAGAAAATGAACATGAGCCAGAAATGTGTGCTTGCAGCCTCGAAAGCCAACTGTATCTTGGGCCGCATCGAAAGGAGTGTGACCAGCAGGTCAAGGGAGGTGATCCTGCCCCTCTACTCTGCTCTCGTGAGACCTCACTTGGAGTATTTTGTGCAGTTCTGGTGTCCTTAACATAAAAAAGACATGGAACTGTTGGAACAAGTCCAGAGGAGGGCCATGAGGATGATCAGGGGACTGGAGCACCGCCCATTTGAAGATAGGATGACAGAGTAGGGGGTGTTCTGCCTGGATAACAGAAGGCTGCGTGGAGACCTCATAGCAGCCTTCCAGTATCCGAAGGGGGCCTATACGGATGCTGGAGAGGAGCTCTTCATTAGGGACTGTAGTGATAGGACAAGGAGTAATGGGTTCAGACTTAAACAGGGGAAGTTTAGATTGGATATAAGGAGGAAGTTCTTTTTTGTAATGGTGGTGAGGTACTGCAATGGGCTGCCCGGGGAAGTTGTGAATGCTCCCTCCCTGGCAGTGTCCAAGGCCAGGCTGGACATAGTCTTGGATGACATGGTTTAGTGGGAGGTGTCCCTGCCCATGGCAGGGGAGTTGGAACTAGATGATCTTAAGTTCCTTTCCAACCCTAACTATTCTATGATTCTATGAAATTGTTCAGCTCTCACTTGTACTGGATAGATGTTCTGTATGTTACTGACACAGCCCATGAATAGAGCCATTCTCCATCCCAGGTCTTTTTTTTTTTTTTCCCTTTTCCATTCTGTCAAGTAATGCCTTAATCTCCAATAATACTGTTCAACAGCCCTGCCAAGAATATAGCTATTATTTCAATCAGCTGAAATTTAAATTTTGCCAGGCTGCTCCTCCACAGTAAGTTGCCAGCACATCAGAAGAAATGGAAAGCCCTGGCCAGATGAGTGGGAAGAGCAGTACTGTGCAAGCAGTACACATTTAAACATCCTTAGTAGTGGTGTCTAAATTTTAAACCTACATTGCACAATGTAACTTTTTCTGTAAGCAAATCTAGCCTTTAATTCCATCATTGTGTTGTTTGTTTGTTTTTTTTTTTTTTTTTTTTTATAACCCTTATCCTTTTTTATAACCCTTGTTACATGGCTAGGCTTAAATAAATGCAGAGCTGCTTAAGTGGTAGAGTATTCCAGTGCACATATGTGTGATGTTTTCTGCCATTATTCTAGTACTAGATGGCTGTATTTGGTCTCTAGCCATGTATACCAGTGAAGTAACTCTAAGACTATATGTTAGTTGACAGAAGTGAATCTTCCTGGCTAAACTACTCATCATATACTGATCAGTCTCTCTTAGAGCAACCACGGGTATTTCTTATACACAGAAAGTGCTGAAAGGGCCAAAGATCAGAAGTGTGATACAGGCATGTTAGAAATGACAAACAGAGAAAATTATATAAAGTCAGTAAAGATGTGTCTTTAAACAGTCAAGCAGTACAAATCACCTACCACACAGCACATTAATCCTCATCTTCTACTTCAGTCTTCACTTTCACGCATGAAGATTTTTCAGGAACAGCTTCACCTCCCAAGCTGATTATATGTATTTCTTTCTGACTCCAGTTTCTCTCCTCACCCTCACTGCTAATTGATTTTCATGCCCAAAATAATGAAGGCAGAGCTTCTTCTTAACCCAGTACTTGTCATCTCCACATGGCTTTGTCCAAGTAGTGAGGCAACTCATTCTTATCAATCCACTTCTCACTTTTCAGCAGCTTCTCTTCTGTCTGACCGCACTGGAAGGTGCTTTAAAAAGATTTCAGACAGCTGTAGCTCAGTTTTTTCCATAGTCAGTATTCTCCAAAACTTGAATCAAGATGTTTGTGCTTTGCACTTACCACTGTAACATGGTAATGCCTTTCTGAAACACACAGCCACAAATCCATAGGAGTCCAAATGTGGTCTTATAAATGTGTTTTACACTGTGTTACACTGTGTTGTGGTTTAAACCCACCTGGTAACTCAGTACCACACAGCTGCTTGCTCATCCTTCCCCTTATCCCCCTCCCCGGGAGCAGGGCTAGGCAGGATGGGGAGGAAACTCAAAAGAATGTAAAGCCCACAGGTTGAGATAAGCACAGTTTAATAACTAAAGTGCAATATGATACTACTACTAAGGGAAATAACAAGGGAGAGAATATAAAACTGAGAAAGTGAAAAAAAACCAAAACAAAACAATAAACACAAGAGGTGCACAATACAATTATTCCCCACCCACTGACCAATACCCAGGCCAACCCTCACAATGATCAATTCCTTTGGGGTAACTCCCCCCAGCTTATATACTGGGCATGACACGCTGTGGTATGGAATACCCCTTTGGCTAGTTTGGGTCAGGTGTCCTGTCTCTGCTTCCTCCTGACTTCTTGCGACCCTCCTCACTGGCAGGGCATGAGAGACTGGAAAGTCCTTGACTGGGGTAAGCACGACTTAGGAACAACTAAAACATCAGTGGGTTACCAGCACTGACCTCAGATTATAGCCAAAATATAGAACTTCACCAGCTACTAGGAAGAAGGTTAACTGTATCCAAGCCAAAACCAGGACACACTGCCAGGATAATGCTCCATCATTTATTATCTTATCTCACAGTATACAGCTCAAAGGTATTGTTTGTTTTATCCCTTCTAGAAGAAAGGGCACTGAACAGATAGTGACAGCTGTGTTTTTGAGCTATCATCCCAAGAGGACTTTCTGGTTCTTTGTTTTGTTTTGTTTTGTTTTGTTTTTTAATCTGTGTCATTCTCTTTTGCATTACTGGATCTATGATGTTTAAATCTGCCTATACAGGACATCGCAAACTTGGCCTAAAAGCTTAGATTATCCAAATAATTTTAATCTTTCTCTCACTGTTACTTTTTATTTGTACCTATTTGTAAGTATCGATAGAAAATTTATGTTATTTTGAAACTAGCATGTTATCAAGTCATTCAAACAGAGAAGCAGACATAAGCATCCCTGGTGAGAAGGTGTCCCACCAGTGCTAAATACGTCTCAGTTTCATCAAAAGAAGTCCTCTATCATTTAATTAGAATACTTTTTATCTTGCACTGCTTCATGATGTTCAGTCCCTGATACTTTCCCAACTCAATTTCTAATCACTACAACAGCTTTCCCACCTATCATATTGTCATCAAGCTTTGAGTTACCGTATTGAATTGTTTTTGCTTTGATCCTAATTTAGTGGACAAATCTTCTCCTTTTTCAAATTACAATAATCTTATAGATTCTACTACAAACAATATGTCCATTGCCCTACAACACAAAATATACATTATGCTATTGCTTGAAGATGCTTGGTAAAGATTCAGGACTTGCATATACTATGCTTCTTTGCATTAATTGCTCTACCTAAACATAAAGGTAGAAACAGCCACAGCAGCTCAGAGAAGAGCTTGCCTAGCCACACAGTGTCTTTGCTGGGCACCTACAACACAAGTCCAGGGAAGAGAGCAAGAATAAGAAAGTACATAGTGGTTCCTCCTAGGAATGATCTAGGCCCTCTTCATACATCAATAGAGTAAGATTTTGTCATTAAACATCTTTCAGTAACCAGAATACAAATGTATACCCTAGTTTGAACATACTTGTAGCACTGCATAGAGCCAGGAATTGCTGGTTTGGGTTTTTTTAACTAAAACAGAATTACTGAAATGATTTCTTCCAGCTCATATGCCAAAGGATTTCATCACCTAAAAAAAGAAACATGAACTCTATAATTATTGCTTTTGGGGGTGGGGGTGAGGTGGGTGTCAGAAGTAACAAAAACTGATGTGGAAGCTATGCAAAACCTGTTGAGAGAAGACCCCTGAGACTGAAAGCTGCATTTTCTGGGCTTCATTTCCCCAGGAGAGAAGTACAAATCCAAGGCAGAGGCAGTTGTGAAACCCATTTTTCTCCACATTAAACATACAAATTTGTAAACATTTATATCAGTCACCACAGGGCTGCCTCACACACATACGGCATCCACTGGTTGTCAGTCACAGTACTTATGACTTTTCTTCAACTTCTCTGAAGCTCAAGCTTAAGCCTTCTTCAGGTCTGCTCCCAGACACAAGAAGGAAGATGAAAAGTGGGAGATGCAGGAAATCTGCATTCTGCACAGCACTGCTCCCAGTGTGTAGCCTGTTTCTGAAAGGGAAGCCCAGCAAAGGTTTTTTTTCAAATCTGCTTTTGAAAGAAATAGCAGAAGTGGTGGTGTTGACTCTTAACCCTAGGAAGCGGAAAAAACAGCCATAGCAAGCCCAAAGGTCTCTATAGCGCTATAAGAAAGCCTGCAGCTGCATTTTATTTTGATTCAAACAACTGGGAAACACAGTTAGGCTAAAAGGAGGAGAGGACTAGAGAATACAAGGCAAAAAATTGCAGTATAAAAACCACCACAGCGCTAAGTAACTTAAAAACCACTAAGATAGCAAACCAAAAAGAAGCCAGTGCAATCTCAGGGTTAAGTGCTATCAAGAAAAAAAAGCCAGAATTTATATTTCTCTTTAACATCTAGAGAGTTTGGGAATAAATATATTATTAAGGCAAAGTAAATATATCTCTATTTTTCAATACTTAGAAGAATATGCAGAAGTGTCACAATAACTTGGTATTTTTAAACCCTCATTAATGTTCAATTATGCAAAAGTGTAGCTGCTTCCAATTCTGTTTGTTTATCCAGAAGTAGTAAATGCATTGCCACCCACCAGCAAAACTGCTGCTATCAACAGTGAGTCAAATCCAAAATATTCTAAACAAATACAATCACCAGATAAAAATATACATGTCACCATATTTATCAATGCAATTATCTTATTTTAGCTCCAAAATAAAAGCAGTGTTATCTTATTTACACGTGGATATTTTCTAAGGACTGTGCTTCATCCAATACTTCTGCAAGAGAATACAGTGGGAAAGCTGCTTTCCACTCCCGTTCCCACAGGAAAGAATTACTTGAAAATTTTCACCAAGCCAGCCACCAAAACACAAAGAAAGATATATTTTCCTGGTGTGCCCTTTTATTTAGTGTCCAAGAGAAAGCTTCTAGATTTATCAAGCATTTCTCAACATATTTTTAGAAGCCTTTGGCTCTATTATTTACATTATTTTTTTTCCTTCCTGTGTTAAAGATGATGTGTTAGAATGGATCCCATCTTCACTCCATCTACTTTAATTTCCCTTGTAATGTAAACCAAGAAATCCACAAGATGAAGACCTTGGCTCACTGGAGTGAATAAAACTGGCTTACATCAGATGAAAACCATAAGAAGGGGAAATGCAAGTATTAAAAAAAATATGTACCTGTCAGTGCTAAAGCTGATTTTACTTTCATGCACGACACCTGCCTCCTATTTCTCAAATCAGTTACAGACTCTCTTGCTTTGATTTCAGCTTCAAAGAGAAATTTGGTGTTTATTCTCTGAGGAAGGAAAACTGTATCATGTCTCTTTGATGTCTTGTTTCCTAACTAAGCCCCCCAACTTTATTGGGGGAATTAAATAATATCATCATCAGTAATCTATTTACCTAAAGAAAAGAGTTTATTGGCAGTAAGCAATGTTTGAGCTGGATTGAGCATGAAAGTGGGTAAGCCTTGGTTTATACCTAAAATTAAAATACCAAATAATACACTTAATGATTTTTTCCTAGAGAAAGAGTTTGGCAGATACGACTTTCTTGCCATTTATTTCATCAATACTGAGCTCCAAAATAGGATCTTTACTTAGCATAGGCCCAAATTTCTGTCTCAGTAGGAGCCTTGACATACGTAAAATGGAGAAATGATGTGTTTTTTTAATGTGGTAGAATATAAAATAAATCACCAAATAATGAGTTCTGCTGATGCGTTATCTGCATTTCGCAGTTAAAGACCACAAGTTATGCCTACTCACATATTTTACGAACATAGCAAGAGAGGTCAATATAGGAGAAAAAAAAGGCAGCTTAACGTCTGCTCACTTTATAAAGTAAAGCTCAGGAGTGAAAACCTTAGATTGAAATCTTGTCTTTCACTGAACCACAACAGGAAAGAGCCTACAAGAAACAAACCACTAACTCTAACATTTGTCTGAGCAGATCATTTGCTGCATGGTCTCTCTGGACCATGCAAGGCCCCTGGCACTAAAGTATAATTTCCAAACTGTAAACAAAGATTAGCAAGGGAATCCCCACATTTGTATCTATAAAGAAGAAACACTAAACAGTATTTTAAAAGACACAGAGTTTGACACAGTTCATTAAAGGTTCTCCTCCATGCCTAATTTCCACTGATTTGATTCAAATAACCGGGCTCTTACTCCAGGGACCTTGGGGAAAGCAGGAGTGGGAATACATATTTAGTGTTAAGTCACAGTGAGAACTGAATTTTGAAAAAGCCTAACCTACCATGAGGAATTTTTTTTTTTTTCAATTGTGAGAGATATAAGGGAAAACCACCAAATAAATATTACTTTCATAATCAGTACTTAACTATGAAGATAAGTGTGTTAAATACATCATGGTTATCACTTCTATATTAGGCCTGGGAGGATGTTTGCTTTTGGAAAGATGGGTTAATGGGTCAGACCTAGCAAAGTTCAAGGCCTTCAACAACAATAATACTGGCGTGTTTTGTTCTTTAGGTCTTCATTGAACATGAGGCTGCTCTGCCTGTCTCCACCTGCCTCTCCAAGCTGCCATGGCTGCAAGACTCCAGCTCCTCAGTCATAACTGGGTGGCACCATGATCCCTTTGTTTTTTAATCACCCTATACCAACACATGCATGGACGAATTATCCCACACTAGAAAAAGCAACACATTTACAAAATGGCAACCCCCCGCCTTCCTCCTGCATGGAGGAAGTTTGTTTATTTTGTCTTTTAAACCAGGTAGCCACCCCATCACTTGATTTTCCTGAAAATACTAAATATGAAATTTTACACAGATTCAGCCAGGATAAAGGGGAATTTTAAGAGAGCCAGCACAGAATGGTGCTGTGATTTAATCCTTATTCTGGTATGTTCTTGAGTGTTCAACATGAAAAATTAAATAAAATACTCACTAGAAATAATAAATCAGAGCACTTAACATTAACCTTCAGGAAATTATTCCTTGTTATTTCTACTAAAGAATTACTAAGCACACTAAATATCAAGAAACAATTTTCTTGATTTACAGAAACTGTCAAGTTTGCTACATGTAGTTCAAAAACTGTTTTCCTTTCTCTTTTTCTTTCCTTTCCTGTATCCTTTCTTTTCCTTTCTTTCTGTCTTTCCTTCCCATACGTGAAGTACTTGTCATTTGAAGGATCTTCAAGGATTTACCGGTGAATAGTGCATCTGAAATAGTTTGTTAATTAAAACTCAGCTTTCTGTTTGAGGTTTAAAATTTTCATTGCATTTTGGAAATGCGAGGTAGATTGACACAATGAATTTAGAAAACACTGGGGAAGAGAACACAGTGAGAAGGGAGTATCTGGGACAGAGGATAAGAGGAGCTGACATAATCTAATCCTCCTCTTGCATTAAAAAACCTGGGGACTAAGTTAAATATTTATCTGCAGGACAGGTGTATCAAGAGAAAAAAACCCTTTCCCATCATTAGTTGCAGAGAAAAAAAATAATGTGCTTATTTATATACTGGCCCTACTGCTATGACCTACACTACAGCTACTATTTGTAATGAGAATACACAATAAGCAGAGTATACTCATCACCTAAACAGCGTTAAGAGCTTAAAACATCTGGGTCATAGTGAGCTGTCAAAACACAACAAATAGCCATTTGAATTGCCCTGAATGCCGCAATGATGATTAGCAGTGCTTTGCTTTCAAATAGTATCTTTAAAACTAGAGCAATGAAATTTGTGACTTTGCATGAACTGCTAAAACTGAGGTCCAGACAAACACCATGACGTGCAGAGTCTCTGCAGTGGGCCAGTGCTGGCAGAGCTGGCAAACTGAAAACAGTCCAAAGCTTTGTCTAGTTTCTCATGCTGCCCTATCCATTAATAATCACCTGATATAATTCAACCTGCTGGTACTTCTTAAAGCTGCTTGGTCTGAAAAACAATGGCTATGTAATTCAAGGTGCAACATGATAAGAAGCAAGTTTTTGCCAACTCACACAACAAATACTCTACTGCCAGAAAGAGTAAGTTCAAACTATACATTTCCTGAACTACATTTTGTTGGACTGACAGGCCTGCGATATGAGAAAAATGCCTGGAAAAAGCACAACCACAAAATATTTTGTTAAATCTCTCATAACTGTGCTGCATTCAGTTTGCTTTTTTTTTAAGTAACTTAAACAATGCAAAAACAACATTGAAACTTGCCCTCTAAAACCTACATGCCCCTGTCAACTGCCTCATAATAATTATTACTGAAAGAAATGTTCTGCTGTGAAGAAATACAGAGGTTCTTTCATATCCATCATAAAAAACATACTTTGTGGTTCACAGGTGCAAAAATGAATACACTGAATACATATTAAATTCTTATGGCAATGAAGTGCAGTACAGAATCACAGTCACAGTTTTTTGAGTTATTAAACTGAGGCACTCAGAAGTTTCACTCCAAGGACTACACTGAATACATTTGTCATTTGTTAGAAGAACTACAAGATCTTTTCAATTCTTTATTGCTAGTATTATTTTGGTTTTGTTTGGTTGGGTTTTGGCCAAGTCATTAATGCTCGTGCAAAAAAAAATAAGCTATTATATTGTTTAACTATTTTATTTATTCGAAATTGTTACTCTGTTTAAACAGCTGGGACCACCTTGGGGTTGAAAGACAGGTTTCTGGGTTGATTTGCATGATGTGTAGCTACACAACAGAGGAGGCAAGGAAAGCAAGGGACAGAGATGTTAATGTCCCAAACAAAATATCCCAGCAAACCAATCAAAACAGGAGGATAGGCTGGGCTAAAATAACGCCACCACTTAATCAACCCCATGGATTTATTAGGAATTGCTGTAACGTCAGAGATAAACAGACTCTCTGACACCTCCTGTTCCCATTCTGAGCAGATTTTCTTTAATCTGTGAATAGACTATTTGTAATGGCATCTTCTCACTACATTAAAAGATCAGACAGAGACTATTTCGTAACTGACATCTAAGGATGCTACCATAAATCTCATGACTTTCATTATACTGGTAATTAAATGAGCTAAATACATTCAACAGCCTAAACTCAGAAATAAGTATAAAACCAGCATAGAAACTCCCCTGCTCATTCTGCTCCCTTTTATCCCCCCTCACAGGCCTCCTATCTTCTAGCAATGTCTTTTCTATCTTCATTCAAAGAAAGCTTTCAAGAATTTGATCTGATGATGTTCAGAAGACCAATTAAGCCAATGAAACTTTGAGTGCTTTAGGCTTCTCAGATTCTCCTCCAAGAAAGAATATTCATGTTCAAATTCTTTTTGACCCTGATAGAGAAATCTAGATTGAGGTAGTTATAACACTGTATGCCAGGACACCAAAGTAGATCTGCAAAACCAGAGGTGGCAAAAGGTATATAGAAAAGCGAGCTAGTTCAGCATATGCATTTCTACACCTAACAGCATTCTTCCTTAGACCATACACTTGTGGTGTCTCTCCTGTTCATTTCCATATCTATAAATATCTGTACTGAGAAGGAGCTCTAAATAGCATGATGAAATAAAATGAGAAGGGCTATGTTCTACACAATGCTCTGAATTTTCCCCATTCTTTTTAAAAGCTTTTCAGTAAAAAAACCAATTTTTAATATTTCTCTGCTTGAAATTTGAGATTCCAAAATTCAGAGAAAAAGAAAAAAAAATAAAACCCTAAAGAAGTGTCTAACTACCAAAGCACACAGCAAGAAACCTAGAAAATGTGTATCACATCTTAGTACTTGTCTCTTCCATTCGTATCCCTTGATTTGAGGCAATCTGCAAAAACATTGCTTTGTGAATTTGAGCACTACTCATTTTTGAAGGCATGTTTAGACAAACTGATATGCAGTAAAAGCCTCTTGCTAGTCTGACTCTCTGAACACCTTATCTTCCTCAGCTTTCCAGTAACACAAAGGCAATTCTGCACACATCCTTACACGCTTTGAAGGAAATTCAAAGACACTGTAGCATGGAGAGAAGAATACTTTTGATATTCATGAATGGCAGCAGAAGAGTAGAACAGGCTGCCCCAGAGGTTCCTGTGGAAAGATTTTTGGGCAACAACAGCCGTCCTGGCACTGCACTGTGGGTCTGGGTGGGGAGATGAGCAGGAGGATCTCACTTGCAGAAGGGTCACAGGCAGGAACAGCTGATAAAGACCTTGGATGAATTCATCCTCCAACTGCTCAGTTTGCCAGTCTTTGCTCCTGTAACTGCCAGCAGAGCAAAGAGCACTTGATCACCATTCAGTCATGCACTCCAATTTATCTGGATATGAAGCCACTGAAACGGTTGTACAAGCACTGTTCTGTGCCTCATGGGCAAATAACAAAGAAGAAACCCCAGTGGCTCTGCATTAGTGCATCACATGGATGTTGCACACACCCAAACCATCTGCTCTTGCAAAAGGGTGCAGCCAGAGCACATCACTGATTCTCATTACATAAAAGCACTCCTCTGATTTTGACTCAAACATAGGCTTAATTCCATTTTATTGTTCTGATCCCAAAAATCTGCCCTCAGCTCATGAATCTTCAGTATCTAACTAGCAACAGATGAGTTCCTGAGAAACATCTTGCCATCTTACTTACCCCAGTCCTCTTTGCTATACCAAAACTTAAACTGTATTTGTGTACTACCACCACCTGTATCCCTTCTAAGCTATCTGCTTCACCTAACAGCCATTTAGCATCAGCAATAACTTTGAAGAGTTATCCATTGAAAATATCCAGCTTCAAACTAAAACACTGATCATCTGCAGCTCAGTAGCACAGACTGGGATTTCTGCACACTTTCACATTTGAGGTACACCTGAATATTTGCAGTTAGCAGCACCAAATGAATTATGGATCTGGAAACATCTGTGACATTTTCATTCTAGAAATATTACTACACTTTTTTATAATCTAAGATGACCTCAAAGGATTCACCCAGCTGCCCATTTCCTCCTAAGCCTGCTGCACTGCACAACTCCTTTAGAGATGACGCTGTTGTTGAGTGCATGGAAGCAAATGATGGATGCCAGAAGGCCTGAGTATCTAAAACTATCCAGTTCCAAATTGCCAAAAATACCACAGGGTTTGTCTCTGAGCTCAGCAGGAACTAGAACCTCTCACCTTGCTGCTTTGCTCTGGAGAAAGCAGCTCTGATCTTCAGTTACTGAGAATAAAAGACCCACTGTCATGTAGTGAGGCAGGGTGGGTTTTCTGCTATACACTGTGCTATTCGAATGCTGTACTCTGTCAAATGCAAGTTAAGTACTTTGAGCTGCTGCTTCTGGGGCTAGTAAGAGGAGGGAAAGCATGCACCCAGCACTGTTCTGCCAGAGTAAGGGCCATTTAATAATTCAAAAATTGCCGGAAAATCCCAATTCCAGTTTGGTAAACTCCACTGATTTGTTAATACTGAGTTGTTAACAACCACAAAATCTACCAGCACTGCAAGTACTAAGCAACAGTTTCATTGGCAATCACAGCCAAGGCTCTGAACATAGGAACAGCAACTGGGGAGAGAAATCAGTGACTGCTGCATTCATTGGAGCCACACACAAAGGAGGGACTAAATCAGGGAGCAGAAAAGACGACTTGTGAAGAAAATCAACCTCGCTGGAATTCTGTTCCCATTTAGATAAAAAAATAAAACTCTCTTTGATTCTAGGCAAATCAATTCAGCCAATATTCAGATCTGAGAAATTGCCCCAAATACTTGAGTCATTCAAGTAGTCTAAGGATTATCTCAGTCTCCATCAAGGTAAACAATCCAGTAGCATTTTTAAATACCAATCAAAGAGAACTGACAGAAAAGCAGACCTTTAAAACTGTAATGAAAAACAAAGAGGTTATTCAGATAAAATCCCATTGTATTTCAGCTCCAGTACTGGGAGCTTTTTTATTTCTGACTGTAAAACTGCTGAGAATAAATGAGAGCCCAAGCAAATGCCCTGATACCTGCTGTCGCTCTGTACCCACATAGCGAAACATTTACCAGCTAATCTAGTCCTCTGGTCATACCTGCCCTGCTGTTATTTCTGGCTCTCACAGGGACAAAGAATCTGTCTAAAGATTCTTTGCTATGCATCCTTAACAACTTCAACTGAGAAGTGAGCTAGGCAATACTGGAATTACTTAGCACTCTGTAATTATACTAAACAAAGACTTAGTAAGGAATTATAGTTCCAAGAGGTTAGGAATTTAAGAGAACTGAATTTTCTTGATGCATTTTATTTCAATGCATAAATACATATATATATATCTGAAATTAAAACCAGTTATTTTGTAAATCCTATATGAGCATATGTCAAGAAACCGATAAATGAAGACACAGATATTATGCATCATCCCACAGCATCTATTATATTCTATCAAGGTACACAGTGATACCCTTTTTCCCATAGTCAGCATCTATATGAGGTCACATAGACACATGTAACATGCAAACAGGCAGCGTTGGGACATTACTGACAAGGCATCAGCCTGTTGCAACTTCAGCAGTAGCTTTGTAACAGACTTAAAGAAAACAGGCCAGTTGCTGCTTGGCAGCTGCATGGTGAATTTCTTAATGAGCTGAGCGATCAGTGAAGGGTAACTGCTTTTAATCTGTCTTTGTTGCATCTTCCAATGAAAACATTAGCATTTATACTAACCTGTCATTATATGTAGACATGCAGAGAAGGACTTGTATAGGAAAGCCATCTGCAGGTATAATTAATGTTAAGAGCAATATATTTCTGGGAAAGGTACCTTAACTGAGACAATTACTGGGGGCAAATTAAAACAAAATTAGACTTTCCTTTGCAAAATTAAGTTCTGATTCAAAAATCAAATAAATGTAATTAGCAGATACTATGAGACCTCACTTGGAGTATTGTACGCAGTTCTGGTGTTCTCAACATAAAAAGGACATGCAAATGTTGGAACAAGTCCAAAAGAGGGCCACGAGGATGATCATGGGACTGGAGCACCTCCCACATGAAGATAGGATGAGAAAGTTGGGGCTGTTCAGCCTGGACAAGAGAAGGCTGCATGGAGACCTCATAGCAGCCTTCC
>JAOEHY010009482.1:0-15050 GCA_025447955.1 Psilopsiagon aurifrons
GCCACAAGTCAAAAACACAGTGCTGCACCAACTACTAAGAAGGAGAAAAATGACTGCTACTGCTGAACCCACGACACCATATTTAATCTACATGGTTCCAGGGCAGCATCAAACAAGTACAGAACATCTGACAGGACAAAACAGACTTGATGCAGATGTTAAACAGCAGTACAGCAGTGCTACAATCAGGCCAAATTAAAAGTTACCAGTAAGTCTGACTGACAGGATAATATTTTCAGCAAGTAATAACACATTTGAACTTTGGACCAATTAGTTTTCATCCTCCAAATAAGTAATCGTACATGATACTTTTCAGCAACTGTCACCAACAGATGTTCAACAAAAGCTGTTTGCACCGATGAGTAATTAAGAAGTGTTTACAACTGGCATTATTTGAGAATATAACTGGAAAATTACATGCATAAGGCAGTGGCTCATTCCCTGCTGAGAACCTGGTGATATGCACAGTTCTCACCCACGTTTATGGGAGATGTGTATTAACTCAGTGCTCCCCCTCATCCACAGCAAAAGACTTTGATTTACTGCCTTGAGAATCATGGCAGCTACCCAGGTGAACATGAGGCTGACAGTACAACCAAAAGCAGTAACATGGTCATAAATATGAAAGAATGTAAGTAAAGAAAGGGAAGTCATTGTTTTGTACTGAAAATTGTTTAGGTTTTGGCAGATGTGAAAGGGACTGTGTGTTAGCATTCTTTTATACTCTGCATAAAAAAAGATTATCTTAAACAAGTATCAGAAAATGCCTCCTACACTCAGTCTATGTAGTTTAACAGAAAGTACACCAACCGTAAATTAATTACAGCCTGCTTGCATTAACATGTGGAACAAAAAATGTGGTAAGAAAGGATCCTTAAGCCTAGAAGACAAAAACTAAAGCAATCATAGTAGCTGAAAGTTGAAACTTTGTAAATGCAACATAGAAAAAGGAACATTTTGAAATACACAACCAAAACAGCAAGGGCAATAAGACACTAGGTTCATCTTTATAATCAGCATGGATGCGCCTGACACTTCAAGACTTTTCTCCACTTTGAAGTGGACAAAAATGCAGACACATGGGACGGCAACTCCTTCTAGCAATTAGAAAAGAGCTGTAAGGAGGAAGCCATTTCTAAAACACTGATTCATGGAAAGATGCCCAGCACAACCCAAAACACAAAGGGTTCTGGTCCCTCTTCTTCCTCTGAACAAATGTTAACGTTGCCAAGTGATTCACAGCTCTTCATAATACCGCATCAGGCAGTTGTACCCTCAGGAGGCAGGTTAATTTATCACTACTCCACAGTTTATTTGCTACTAAGCTGAGTGAGAATTAAGATCTAAGATATCAAGCTCAATAGAGCCACAAAAATGATTTATATTAGTTTTAATTTATGATACTTTAACCTTTCCTTAGCCTCAGTTAGCTGCCTCATGATTCCCTGCTAGCTTATTAAATGTTATTTTGGATTTAATTTCTTAAAAAGAAAATACATATTAAAAATCACTTCACTGTACAGACAGGGCTTTAATTTAAACAACGATACCCAAAATTATTACCCTCTTTTCCCAACGGTGGCCAATCTAGAATATGTGCCTCTGCAATCAAAACTCATGCAGGTCTCTGAGCTGCATGTTAACGCTACTGGGCATTTCCACAAAATACATAATTTCTTGATGTCAACCTTGAAACAAGATCAAAATTTTAAACCAAGCCCTACACACTTTTACAATGTATCCTTTTACACTGAATTGAACAGTAAATTCTTTTAGCCTAGTCTATACATCTAAGCACCAGGTCTCAAAATTAAGTTCTTACCATATTCTCAGCGGTACGCTTTGCAGCAAGTATTTGGAATCATTTTGCCTCCACATTCCAATCAGAAATAGTCTGTAGCTAGCAAATAGGGGTAATTAAAAGAAACAAACCACATAATCACAGCTCTCTTAGCCATACCACGTCAGATCTGGAATATGTTGTGTCAAATTCATTATTTGTCACATAATAATAAAGACTCATTCCATGCATTTATGCTCAAAATCTTCTGGCACCTTGTCTGATATTACAATGATTATGTCAACAATAAAAATAAAGCATAAAATAAAGGGGAAGGCATACAAATAAAGATGAAAAATAAACTAAATGTAGAAAAGATAAAAAACAAAAGGTTTCTGGGTACTGGATAAACAGTGATAAACACAGAACAAGATTTAAGTGGCTTTTCCAACAAACAGCAAAAATGGAGGTAGAGAACTGAAAGGGCAAGGAGGATGCAATTAGCAAGATCATGGGCAGGAACCGGTAGAGTGAAAAACCATACTTCACAGAAACAGAGGCGAACAGAAATAGAGCTGAACTGTGCAGAAGAACAAAAATGTGGCATCTGATCTCAATCCAGCAAAGACAGAGGGATGTAGCAAAGGTTACAAAGGAAGAAATGTGACAAGAAGACAGAAATTTGCTAATCCAAGGGAAGAGCAGAGGCACTGGGAGCTAGGGAAGAGGAAGAGAGACCTGGCAGTCTCATGATGACTCATGGCAGTCTTGTGATCATGGCATGAGACCATGATACAAGAGAACCGGATTTATCCTGGAATAAACTGATTCCGATTTTGGATTCTTCTGAAACTGAACTGGATTCTCCTGGAAATTGACTCCTTGGGAACAGCTCAGTGAGCCAAGACTGACCTTGTGATCATCCTCCTGCAAGTCCTCATTTGTCAAGTCCTTACGTAAAATAACCCTAACAGACCAAACATGCCCCCAGAAAAACAAACAAACAAAATAACATTCCAGGTATGGTTTTTCCCAGCAAAGTTTCCAATACACTACAATGATAAAACAGTGACTTAGTTTCTGGGTAACACAAAAGCCCCCCAAAATAGGAATAACTGACTTTTAAACTCTTCTCCCAAAAACATAATGCATTATTAGCAACACAGCTGAAGCTTCTCTTTTCAGAGAATTTGTTTCAAGCAAGCCGAGTCCCTTTAATCAGTGTATGACCCCTGAATGGTCCAGACAATACAACAGATCCTGTCACTAAAAAAAACATTTAATTTTTAAAACTTAAAAGATATGGTTTTTCTTTCTATTAATGAAACACTTTCTGAATCCTCTTCAGAATCATGCTCTGCACTCAGTTAAAGTGAAGCACTATTTAAATCAATTCTGTTCAAAACAATTGCTTCAATGAAGAATGACAAACCGAAGATGAGCGTAAGCATGGGAGCTTACACAATTGTTGGTGAAAAAGCATTACAGACAGTGCATGCATGCAATTTGTAGTAAACACTCTAAAAAAAAGACTGAATTGACAACTAGGATTCCTATGTTGTTCAGCACTTTAGATGAAAGCTGTAAAGGCAAACCTAAACTTCCTCCTCAGTTCAGGAATATCAATTACTAGTTGAGACCATGCTCACTGTTCAGCGTGCACTACTGATTCCTACTAGTATTTATGACATCTAGACAAGCTGTGAGAAAGGCTGGGACACAGCAGGAGAGATGGGAAGAGCAGCGGACAAGCAAGAAGAACAATATGAGGAATGGGCAGTGAGGGCAGAAATACAAAGCTACTTTGGAGCATTAGCACGTAAAATAAGTGGCCTTCCATGAGCACTGTGACCAGGCACCCATGTTTGCCAGTGCTGTTTTATGGGTACAGAGCAGGATGCCTTAGGCTTAATCCTGAGACCAGCAAAGCAGAAAAAGGATTCCTACATGAGCAGCATGTACTGCATAGAGAAATGCTGACATGAAACAGCAATGTGTGACTATTACTTAAAACAAAGGTTTTTTGAAGTAATTACTTAAAAAAGTGATCTTAAGAAAATTATGTTCAAGTGTCACCTTAGAGTATTATTGGCAAAAGAGATGGTTGTCAAATAATCGGTCACACCTACTGAAGAAAGTGAGATCAAACTATAAATACATGGTTAGATTCATTCATCTGTGAAAGTCTAAACACTGACTCATTTAAACTAAACTTCAGGTTTACTAGCCTCCAGGAAAATAAACAACCAAACATGTATTTATTTAAATAAGCAGGCCCCAACAACATGTAATAGCAAACATTTTATGTCTGTTCTGCACATACTTACAGGTTGAGCAGACCAATAGTGCTCTCACCGCAAGTTCAGTGAGCAACTGCCACTTCTGCTCCACTTTGGAGGTGACAGCTGGAATGAGAATCTCTGCAGGGACGTAGTACTGAATCGAATAGGTCACAAAAATTCCAAAGGAATACAGAAGCTTTACAGACTGATACAACCTGTTGAAAACATTGACACACCTTCATGTAAGTTTTGAACACTTCACTATAAAATAACCTTGCTAACGGTACTTAGGCTACATGTACACATAAATACGTATTTTTCCTTCCAGCAAACAACAACATTACTTGCTTGCAAATTCTAATATGAATATATTCACTTGAATATATGAAATAGCAGCAGTTAGGCTGACCAACAAAATATGGACCAAAAAAATACTATGCAATCATAAATGAATAAACTTAGAGAAGAACATGTAAACAGCCAGCAGTTATTTGGGAAAATTCCAAATTCATATCAAACAAAATCTGTATACATTGCATAGTGGCGGTAACTACTGGACATTTTAAAGGCTGATATCAATATCCTCCAGAATTCCACATTTTCACAAGGTGTTCCTAAAAAGATTTCTCACACTGGGAAGAGTGCGTCTCAGTAAACTCTATTTGTTAAAACTGGAAGGAGTATCTGGTACAGCTAGAAATCACCCATAGCCAAATTTGCTTTTGCTGTCTACATTCTCCTCTTCAAAACCGCTAGGTACAGGACACCATTAAATTACTGTGCCATGTCACAGTATTTCATAGGATTTATAGCAATACAAAGGAGTACCAAGGTGCAAATTGTGCCAAACTGGTGGATTGGCAGGATATAAAGAAACTGGAAAAAGAACATAGAAGAGAGCTCATTCTGATGCAGCAATGTCTTTCCTACCATACAGAACTAGACCTGCTGTAACAAGACAAATATTTTGGGGATTGAGATTTATTTTTTAAGATACTATTTTCTTGCAAAGCTACCTTAGGATGGTTTTAAATGCTGTGCCACACAGACAAGCTGCTCCCCTGCACCACTTGAAGAACTCAGTTACATAAAAAGCAAAATCGTCTCTATACAAACTGCTAAGAGGCACAAGCTACATTTTAAGAAGTGGTGTTTCTATTCTCATTAATCTCTTTCCATTCCAGGGGTATTGCACCCTGTATAGCATCCGATTATACATAAAAATGTTCAGAAAATGCATACTGCTCAGAAAGCATAGTGGACAGTTTCTTTATAACAGTATAAAGCTCCATTACATTTAACTTCTTTCTGCCTAAATTGGTTTAAAATACTCTTTATGGTTCCAAAAATATTAAATGACTTTAGATCATCCAGCTTTAATCTTTACAGGGGGTTCTCAGATCTGTGCAGAATCAGAAAACCCCATGCTTGGAGTAAAGGAAAAGATTATTATTACTTATCAGAAAAAAGTGTCATATCAAAGGTGAAGACAAAAGAAATCAAGGAAAAAAGTTCACATCTACCCTCATAAACTGTACCCCAGTAAGAGAGAATAAAAGCATCTGTGAGGCTCAGGCACAGAATAAGGAAAGCATTTAAAAAAAAAAATGCCTGCAATGGTTGGCAGCCGAAATAGCGCATCTTGCCTCTCGATGTATATGTTGGAAAATAACCCATATATAGAATCACAGAATGGTTTAGGTTGGAAAGGACCTCAAAGCTCATCCAGTTCCAACCCCCTGCCCATGGCTCTTCCACTAGAGCAGGCTGCTCCAAGCCCCATCCAACCTGGCTTTGAAATTTTCCAGGGATAGTGCCCAGCTTCTCTGGGCAATCTGTGCCCCTCACCACCCCCACAGTGAAGAATTTCTGAACATCTAATCTCAGTCTGCTTTCCTACAGTTTAAAGCCATTCCCCCTTGTCCTATCACTACATGCCCTTGTGATCAGCAAAAACAAGATGAAAACTAATCTTTTCATGAAGTCCCTTTTCAATATATTCTAATTAATACATTGAGTGACAATTCGCACTCCAAAAGACAATCTAAACTAGAACTGCAACAACTATCTTCTCAGAAAGCTCCAATCCAGCAGAATGCTTTTAAGAATATGAGAAGTCCTCTATTTAAATTAAACTTAAGGACTGAACTGGTCTAGGGCCTGTGTATGCCTTCTGGTCAATTCATATGCAAGAACATCAAATACAACTGGAAGTCACAGAATCTAAATTTTCTGTAGTGGGAAAGGCTTATTTTTAAGACAAGGATTGTCTAGCTGAAATTAAACACATAAACTAATCTCACTGCTTAGCTACATTGCAGGCTTTTTGGCATGACCACTTTCTCGTTAAATCTTGTCCATTACTTGCATTTCTCTAGTTAAATCCAGCCACTTCCTGGCTTTTTATGTGAGGATGAAGTAACAAAATATTGTCACATGGTTCACTGGAAACCTGTTTTGCTAGCACAGCTAATTGCACACATTTGCTCATCAGTACTCTACTAGGGAGACCCACAGTACTGCACAGCAATAGCATCACACATCACAACCCTATCAGCATACCACTGAGGTGCTTTTCCTCCTACTTTTCTTTTGGTGCTCTGGGGAACTATCCAGGGTAAGACAAAAACAGATGACTTTGTTATCTCTACATATGTGCCCTGAGTAGCTCTGAGGTTATTAAACTTAAAATGCCAGTTCCCCACCTACACAGCATCAGTTTCCATCTCTATAATCTCTTTCTTTGCATTAGGCCTGTAAAGCTATGAGGATAAATATCATCTCATCATCACATCTGCCCTGTAGCCAAGAGCTATTTGGAAACTTATATCTGAACAGCAAAGTTAGACAGCAGGGCTGCAGAATAAAGCACATTATTACAGCAGAATAAAGTTCATTCTGTTGCTTGCATGAGCACAATGAAAAGTAACAGTGAGTAACAACCTCACCTTATTCCACAGTCCTCTAAATCCTTTTCCAAAAGCACTTCTCTTAAGGCACAAACCTAGAGATACCATTTAAAGCTTTTCACTATTCATATCAACCATGAGCACTAGTCAGCATTCAGTTCAGAAAAGCAGGCTTTGATTCACGTTATTTGAGTTTTCACTACTTCACAATGCTACCACAAAAGGCATCAAACAGCAAGATGCAAGCATGTAACCTGTAAGACATTACTTGATCAGAATGAAAACACTGAAATACTTTTCAGCTTTTACACTTGTGCACTGCTGAAATACCTAATTTTAGGCCAGACATAAAAGTACTAAGAACATTAAGTTATATTTAAATTGTTACAGTATATACCCATCCACAGATACAGAACTAATAATGCACCAGTTGAAAAAGTCTCCAGTGATTCTTCAGCACGTGGCATGTGGGGTTCTTATATCATTAAGAAAAAGCTAAATAAAAACTGTAATATATCTGAGACATGGCATAGAATCATAGAATCAACTAAGTTGGAAAAGACCTTTAAGATCATCAAGTCCAACCTTTACCCCAGGACTGCCAAGTCCACCAATTAAACCATGGCAATAAGGGCCCTATCTACACACTTTTTTTAACACTCCCAGGGACAGCAATTCCATCACTTCCCTGGGAAAAGCATAAGCCTCATTTTCCTGATAGGAAGCCATTATTATACACTCTTCATGGACTTGCATGTGAACTATAAATCAATTCAGTTTCTGATGTCTTCTATTCCAGTAGTTTATCTGCTAAACTCAGTGATCCCACTAAAGAAAGCCACTATATTACCAGGATATCTAAGATAAAACTAGCTGGTTTCAGAACTGCAATAGGGCTGGCTGCAAATACATATTCCCTCCTTCAAAACACCTGGAACTAGCTCCTTCTAGAGATGGAATACTTTACTATAAAGATCATTCACCTGTTTCTATATGCAATTCCTTTTGATATGCAAGCAATTGCTGGCTAAGATCATAGCTCAACTGTGGAAGGCAGAAAGACAGTATATATAGTACACTTTTAAAACAGTTGGAGCACGTATCAGTTATAAGCATGACAGCACTGAAGCATGCAACAACCTCTACAAGGTTTTTGCCTTCTAGATTACTGGCTTTAAGTCATGTATGCACTTACCATATGTCTTGTGGCAGGTTTAAAGTTATGCTGCCTTTGATTTCATCCCCAAAGCGCAGATACCCCAGAGTGGCCAGTGAGATATACAAGGTCATGACTATTCCCATGCCAATGTTTAATGCCTGTGGGAAACGCGTGGTGTCCTTCATTCTGTTTTCTAATGGAAGTACCTGGAAATAGAGAGAGAATATGACATCAATCACCTACAGTAAATCTACTTTTCTCCCCCTTTCAAAGCAGTTTTCCAAAATGTAGATGATTTTATTAATAAGTAAGATTACAATAATGTTTTACAGCCTGGAAGATCACATTGTTTTTTGTAGCCTATAGAAATGTTCAGTTATTGAAAAGCACTGATCTTGGTTGAAAAATAGCAATGGTGTGGGAACATTAAGCAGTATTTATAGGTTAGAAAAACCTAGCAAGAGAAACTTACGGTGTCCAGATGAAAATACATAGGCAATGAGTAACATCAGTATTTAGTAACAGAATAGTTCAGAATCTAAGGGTAATTCTGTCTTCATTAGGCATGTCTGGCCTGTCAGACTCCATCACAGACAACCCTACTATGCACATGGTTGACACACAACCTCCTGCTCAGCAGTCAGCCTCAGCTCTCCCAGCAGCAAGGCTTGAGTCCATGACTACCAGAATACAGACCCACACACTTTTCCATTCTTCTGACAGAAATAGGGCAGGGCACACTAAGCACTGCTTTTTAATAGATGTAGTGTTGGGTGCTCTGCTCCTGAATTATAGCCAAGTGACCTTGCTGGGCTTGCTATCATTCCAATATGAATACACAAGCATTATAACAATTTCTGCACGCACTTTGCTGGAGGGACTGCCTTTTACATGCACTAGATGGCATACAGAAAAATACCCTTATTAAGTTCTTGAAAACATTTCAAAACTTAAGTTTTTACCTACCAAGAAAAATTTCCAAGTAACAAAGGAAAACCAAGAAATAAACTGCTCTTCCCAACTTGAATTTCATCAGCATAACGGATCCTCTTACATCTTCATTAGAACACAAACTGAAAGTATATGGATGCTCCTAGACAAGAATATTTTATCTAGGGAAAATATTATTGATACCTCCCTATCAGGCTGCCCAGAGAAGCTGAGAGTGCCCCATTCCTGGAAGAGTTTTGAGGCCAGGCTGGATGGGTTTGGAGCAACCCAGTCTAGTGGAAGGTGTCCCTGCTCATGGTAGGGGGCTGGATCTGGATGAGCATTAAGGTCTCTTCCAACCCAAACCAGTCTGTGACTCCACGATCTCATCCAGGAGAAATCACTCATCTCAGATATTCAATAGTTCCTCACAGGCAGCCTCTGACTACTGTTCTCTTCTACCCCTAATAGCTGTTTAGTTTTTAGTTCTTAATCCTTTTACATTTTAACAAACTTCTTTTTGCAGGCAGACAACATTATCATACAATTATCTATCCAAAACTTAGTTCATAAAGGAAAACAAAGGCCAAGTGATGTATATTATGTTCAATGTGTTTGTGTCCAGAGGAAGCACTTAAATATATTTTTTTATTATTATTATTTTTGCCAGTACTACGATATTTTATCGTTGGCATTTAAACCCAGTCGGTCGGGAGGCCCATGTTTCACCATGAAAACAAAGACAATTAAAAAAATTAAAAAGCCATTAAAAAGCCATTAAAAAGCATTTTAGGACAATTCTCTTAAGCATACTAATCCTCACTTTTTAAGTACCCATTAAATCAAGTTCAGTCATTAAACTCAGTGATGTTGGATGTCATTCTAAACAACCTGGTCTAGTTGACGATGTCCCTTCTCATTGCAGGAGAGTTGGACTAGATGACCTTTGAAGGTCCCTTTCAATTCAAACCACTCTATGATTCTATGTCACTTCATGCACACTAATGAGTAGGTCAAAATAAAACATATTATATCTAAACACATGTTCCTGCACCAACACCCTCACTTGAACATTACAACCTTCATTTATAGTAAATTTAAGGAAAAGATATGCAAAGCAGAAATAGTACTATCAGTAGTCAAAGGCACATTATCATACTCAGTTCTGGAAAATAGATTTTAAAATGCTAACTTCTCCCTGCTTATCCTTGAGTTCATAACAGGACTAGATCTGCCTCGAACAGATGAGCATGTTCATGCAGCCTTTCCCACATCACTCGGACCAGGCAACAGCATCCCTTCCCAGCCCTGGCAGCGAGCCTTCCCAGGTTCAAGGACTCTCTCTCAGCAGCAGCAGGCTTTTGAGCCAGTTGCTGTCACAGCAGGAGATGTTTCCCTTGGCAGAACTAATCCCCAAAGAAATTATGGAAAGACCTTGAGTCGGGTTTTATATGGTATCCAGTATCATATATTTCAGGCAAGCTGGAAAGTTCTGTACCTCACAGGATTAACATGAAGCCAAATAACAACCAATTATACATACATTACACAAACTCCCTGCTACTTAAGCTCTTAATTTCCATCAGGATCCAAAAGATCCTTCAAGTGTTCATAAGGAGACAGAGGCTGACAGGAAGTACATGAGCCAGTGCTTTTTCTGACGCTATGTCACTGTTGGCAACTGCTGGTTAGATTTTCACTCTAAATTTCTCCCTTGACCCTGTTGCAACAACTTCAGAAAACCTAACATTTTACCTGAATGCCAAAAAGATAAGGTTCTTTTCATAAATGCTTTTTAGTTTCGGTCTCATTGCTTCTTTTTTGGAACACTGAAGCTGAACAGGCTCTCTTGTCCTTTTTTCTGAAGCCAGAAATTCATTTCACTCTTCAATTCTTTTAAAAGGTTTTCTGAAAAAGCTAACACCCTACCTAGATGACTGAATAGCTTCGAAAGAAAAAGACCCCACACATCTGATTCTCTCTCTATCCAGTACATCATAACATCTTCTCTCAAAAGAGATGTTGTATCAATTCAGTATCCCACACTATGGCTTCAATGTTGTTCTACACTTGTTCAAATGACAATTTCTGCTATAACAGGCAGTAACATTAATCTAGTCCAGTAACTCCCACACTCTTCAGACCTATAACCTATTACCATGTATACAACCACTGCAGAACCTACTGACGGGAATTACTATGGTCAGGGAAAACTTTGGGGAACAGTCTTCTCTCCCAAGAGAGGTCACCATGGGCAGAATGTGGGAGGGGAGAGAACCATGAGGTAAGTTTCAGTTTCAAAGATTTTTTTTTAATGGGTCTTTTTCCTGCTTCCGATTTCCATGCTTTTGCTTCCTTCATGCTCTTTCTCCCACAGTTCATACTAGCCATGTCATAGCCCTAAACACTTACAAAATCAGGTATTTCGGACAACACAACCCTGCTCATAATTCCTTTTTTCCATCATTTTTCTCCCTCCTCAACTGAATAAATTCTACCTCTTCTTCCTCTGTCACCTGCTTCAGAGAGATCGTCCTATTGTTTCTGAAACACTGGCACATGTCACTACTACTACCTTCCTTGAAACTTCATACTTGATCCCATCAGTAACTACGTAAATTTGATTTCTTAATTTCCAAAACAGGCATAATCCATCTTTTTTTCATCTGCCAAATAAACTCAAACATACCCATAATTTACTGACTAAGTATAACTGCATCTTTGAAACAGCCTGGCTAATCTACCATCATCCATCGGGCAAAGTATCCTCCCTTTCATTCCAAGCTGCATGAAGTAGGTAGAAACATCCCCCAGTAATACCACTGTCTCCTCATTCCTTGCTTTGACTATCCTGCTACACTCTCTTCCAACAACTAAGCTAAAGGGGACTGCCTGATTCTATTCTGAAATCTCTACTGTATATTTCATACTACTGGATCAAAAAAAACCTACAGGAGAATTCATCCTTAATATCATCAATTCATCCTTCATATCATTCATAATCAGATAAACTGATTTAACTGTCATGGCCACTAAAAACTAATCTTGTAATGGAAAACTTAGAAGCAGACATGCTTAATGTTTACACATAGATGGTCATCTTTCCCTTTTTCAGGAAACATCGCTAAAATGGCAAAAATGAACAATCCTCCATCCTTTACACTTTAAAAGTAAGTATTTTATGTAGAAGAGAGCTATACAGATGTTTGTATAAGGTACAGACAACACAAGAACTTTGGAAAATTAAAACCAATATATTTATCAATACTCAGAAAAAGAAAACCATATCCATCAGGAATCATGTCCTACTGCAACAAAATAAAGTTTGTTCATTCAAAGCAAAAAAGTTGAGGAAGCTGGTATCAAAGGAAGGAATTCAAGGTATGTAGACATCAATTCTACTACCTAACTCCCAAAGGCAGAAGATTAAATCCTCAGCAAACCAACGTAGCCCCAGCCTGGCCCATTCTTTCTTGTCTGCAGAAGCCACTAATGAATTCTTCTGTTCACTGAACGGTGGATCTACAGCCCTACAGTGTACTAGGGAACTGTCTAAAGAAAAAGTATGGTTTCTCTGAGTAAAATAAAGATCACAACATATATTATTATTCCAACGCTATATTTTGCTCGCCTGTCCTTGACAGCTACTCTGTCACTGTACAGAAAAGAGTCTCACACATTGTTTTGAGCAACAAGCTTTTATTCCATCACTTGCAGATACGTTTTTAAAGCTCACTCTCTTGAGGAAGATACAGAACATCACTATTTTGCACAAGTGCAATAACCAATCTCATTTTCCTTAATAGATGGCTCATGACTGCAAATAAATGGGTGGCTACGATTGCTCAAGGCAAGATGCAAGCCAAATGGTGACTGCAGATCAATTTCTGTAATAAAAGGTTTCTACGAAAGAAATAAATCTGGAAGCCAAGTTCTCCTCACAGAACACCACCTTCTGAAATCTGCTGAGCAATTCCAATCATTCCAGAAAACAATCTTCCCAGATTCTTCCTACCTGTCTCTTACTGACACAACATTCAAGGTTCATATTTACCATGTACACATAAGAGCAGGTCATCTCCAGTCATTAAATCCAGTCACCTACCCTTGCTTGTCCACATGCAAAAATATCCTCTGAGAACTCCCACTGTTCATATTTTGAGGGTACAAGCCTTTGCATCATCTCAAAAGAGCACCAATGAAACTGACGCACCCCAGCCTAGAGACTGCTCAAGCACATTTAGATGCTGTCATTTTACCTGTTAAATGCCTGCTTCTGACAAATCTAGTCTGGTCTTAAAGCAACAGAAGAACGCCACTGGGTTTCATTATGTTATTAAAGGATAATACTAATCTGGGCAGAAGAATTTTTGATAATGAGAGGCTTTTATCTCAAAGGCACAGGCCTCACAGGCTCATCTGCATCACTTTCAAAATCCAAATAATGATAATTTAAAATTATAATCCACTTAATGTTTTCTTTTCTAAATCTCCTGGAATTGGCTAGCTGCTGCCTAATGTGATTCCAGAGCCTGTCTTTCAGTATACAAATACCACCCCACCTTCTGCTGCAAAGCTGCGATATCCAAGTTCAAAAGCAGTTTTAATAGACATCTTTAAGTCATAGGCTGAAATACCAGAAGCCTTATTTCCCAAATCTGAAATTAATATTAAAAAGAAACATTTTCTCTTCACTAATCAGTCTGCAGCACTCAACAGGAAAAAAGCCCACATACTCAATTGTACGAACCGCACCTCACAACATTTATATGTAAGAGAGGAGAAAAAGTCTTTTTTAAAATGGTATGAACCTATTTCACCCTCCATCCTTCTGATGATTACAGTAAAATATCAAATATCACTTCACATTTGAATTTGGCTTTTATACCTGGAACGAGACAGCCAACCAGGCTTTCACCACAAAACATTCATTAGGGGCAACTGTTATTATACAACATTATGCAAAGCTCTTACCTGCATTTCTGTTGCTACGACTGTTCCACAAACTTTACTGACGCCACTAGTCAATATGATTTTCACAAGGTGACTACGATGGTCTTCAAATCTTAACTTACAAGTGCTGAAAACCTAAATCAGCTCTCGGCACTGATTGATAACCACCAGGTTGACAGTACAGAGCTCTCAGATTTGCTCACTCAATATTCAGGAATCATGGGGTACCCTTGCTGCCAACTCCTCCTGTTAGCACACAGTGATGATCACCATCTGGCTGCCAAGGCATCCACAATTTGCAGCAGGTACCTTATATCAATAAGCAGTGACCCCATTTTCACCGACAACTCAAATAGGGAGCAAAGAGATAAACAGCACAAGCAACAGACTGCAGCACTTTTTAATCCTGTTACAAGTATACAGTTGAGCATGCATTAACATTAGCATTAACATTTAGCATGCATTAACCTTATTTCTGCTGCAGCGGTTGTAGCAACAAATGAGCAACCTGTCTGGACTTTAGCAAAATAACAAAATTATCCAAATCTGCCATCAAGTAAGAGTTTAGATTGATCTCACAGGCAGGTAAGAACAGCTTAATTCATCATATTAATATCATCAATTCATCATAATTATGCCAAAGGAACGATACTCCAAATTACTCCCATATTGCTGATTTTCTTATTACACAGGGACAGTTAATCAGTTCTAAACTAATGACAGATTTTAACCAAAACGCATGTTTGTACACTCACTGTCTAAAAGAGAAATATACTCAATCAAGATCAAGAAGAAAATCCTACTAGAAACCTGCTGAATCACTGCACCTTAGAATCATAGAACAGCTAGGGCTGGAAAGGACCTTAAGATCATCCAGTTCCAGCCCCCCCTGCCATGGGCAGGGACACCTCACACTAAACCATGCCACCCAAGGCTCTGTCCAAAATTGCCTTGAACACCGCCAGGGATGGAGCATTCACAACTTCCCTGGGCAACCCAGTCCAGTGCCTCACCACCCTTACAGTAAAGAATTTCTT
>JAOEHY010009484.1:0-37540 GCA_025447955.1 Psilopsiagon aurifrons
GGGTGCTGGTAGGGAAAAGCAACGCTACATGGATGCTCCTGAGCCTGTTTCCCAGACACACCCCTCACTGCTCCCAGCTATGCAGTGGTCATTGCAAAAGAAGACACCTAAAACCCAGTTGCTTACACCATGTCACCCTCATTCCTGGCAGCTCCATACATTGGGCAGTAACTCAGGTAATGCTTTGTACAGCACCTTCCCTGCTTGGGATGCCCCACAACAGGGTTAACTAGGAAGGAACAGAAAAGCAAACCAGGCAAGTTATTTCCCAAATCTGACTTCTCCAGAAGCAGCCTGTGCTATTGTTTGCTCTACCTGCTAGAAGGGAGAAAGCCGAAGAAGGAGTATCCAGGCATTTTTGGCTGAGATACAGCAGCCAAGCAGCCCAGAGTGTCATTTGCAGGGGGATGGAACCTGGAGAACTAGACTGGGGAAAGAAATTAATGCACATTATTGCAGGAAGCACCTCTGCTGCCTGCCACCATCCTGCTCCCAGCCCTGAGAAATACACTTCCAGCCTGAAGCAGCATAAAGTGGCTCCATCAATTGAGCAAACAGAGGGAAATTGGCCCAAATGACTCCCATGAGAAGCTGGGCACACAAGTCCCCATCCAGGGCACAATCACATCTCTACTGAATCAAGGCCTTTGTTTCCCATTAAAGACCCTGCTGGATGCACTGGTGGGCAGACTGTGCCTCTGCATTTTTGAGTCATTATAACAAATTACAGCACTTAGCACCTTTCCCAGCATCCACCCATGCCTGTTGTCACTCAGGAGCATCCCTTCAGGGTTTTTATTTGGAAAATAAAACAGATGAATATCATAAGACCCAGCCTGCCTTGCAGCACCCATCCCAGCCTAGGATGCTCTGTACAGCCTCATGGAATGGGCATCCCTAAAACCTGAGCAAGCAACAGTTCTGTCTGCAACATCTGCATCCAGGTGAGCCCCTTTTATTCCTGAGAACTGGAAGAACCAACAGCACAGTCAAGGTGATTAAAGCCTGCTCCTTCAGTCAAGGATCTCTCAACACTCTCCAAATAAATTCTCCGCTTGCCCACAGATTTTCCAGTATGGTTTTCTGAAACAGCCAGAAAACCAGTTGTACCAAGCCACTAGAATGCATTTTTCACATTCTCCATGCATCCAATCCCTGGAGATGCAGCTGTCCAAACCCAGCCCATCAGCAGCTTTTGCAGTACTTTACAAGGCTAAAAACATTTCCACAAGCAAGAAACAATCTGAAAGACAAGCTTAGAATGGATTGGTGATTACATATTGGGCAGCACCACCAGCAGAAGCAATATGAAGCATGTTTGGCCTTGGAAGACATTCACACCCAGATTTATGAGTAGGAGAGGAAAGGGAACGCACATGGAACTGCAGGTACCAGCTGAAGGGCACAGCAATAATATTTTAAAATCCCTTTCCTGATGGCTTGGCTTCATCTCTGGAACTGAGTCAGTGCTGAAAAGAAGGGAGGAACAGGGAGACAAGGGCTGAGCGCTGCCTCCCCGCACTGTAGCGGGGGATTAAATGAGCACATAAAAGACCTTGCCAGACAACATGCAAAACTGCTTAATCAGAAAATTGCCTCTTGACCAGTGTGAGACTTCCCAGCTGCCATGGAGATCCCTGTCTTTGTGAAAGGGTTGCAGCAGGGCAGAGTTAAATATCTCTTTATTAAATCCTAGGGTCAGGGATATAGTGCCAGGCTGTTTGCTTACTGCAGAGAACAAGCTGTGACCCCGAAAGGTCCAGAAGCTGCAACATTGAGCCGAGAATGAATTGCAGGCACTTCAAAGAGCAGTGATGATGAGATGGGAGGTCAGGCTGCCTCCCCCGTAGCCCCCCCACAGGCTGCCTCCAGCTTTCAGCACTTTCCTCCTGCTCCCTGAACCCCTGAGGGTGAAAATGGAAAGGTTCAGGGCCAGGAGACATCCTCAGGGTTGATGTACCCAAAGAGCATCAGTCAGCTGCAAAGTCAACAAGGATGCTACCCCCAATGCAGTGGGGACGGTATTCCTTATTTGAAATGAGAAAAGGAAACTGGTAACAGATCAAGAAAAAAAAAAAAAAAAGATTAATGCTGATGTCTCAGGGAAAGAAAAAAAACTAACCCACAACATTTCCCTTCCATTTCCTAGAGATGAACTGATTATATCGGATGATGTACATGAACACCAGCCAGCATATACCATCCCCAGGTATGTGCCAGCACTCGCATGGCAGCTGGGAGTGCTCCCAGTTGACAGATTGGGCTGTTTGGCCACAATAATTCCTGTGTCTGCAGCATAGCAAGTTCAAAAAAGCTGATATCTGGGAGAGGACCCCAGACTTTAATTATATCTTATTTCACAGCTGCAGTCAACTCCTGCTACAGCTTAATAAACAGGCTGCATGAACCGCGAACATACTTTGTTAATTTTACTTGGGAAAATAGAGTTTTTACTACCATTTTGGCAGAAATGTTTATCATAACAATTACAACAAATTGGGGAGAAATTGAAAACATCTGCAACAACAACAACAAACAAACAACCTTCCCCCCCAAAAAAACCAAAACCCAAAACCAAACCAAACAAACTCACAAACAAATCCAGCTTTGGGGCAGAAGGACAACAGTGAGTCTGGGCAAGTCCAAAAAGCGCTTTTCAGCAGAGTAGCTGTCCTGCGTAGGTTTTTAATTCTCCCCACTTTAAACAGTGGGAAAAGGTGATTCAGAATTGAATCATTTGAGATAAGTTTAATGTATGTGTAAGTTAATCAGAGCTTTTCTTTCCACCTGGGTGCATTGACAGTCATGCAACCAGGTAATTATTTAGAATAGGAAGAAGAAAAAACATTCGTATTAGAAATACTGGACTGAGAAAAAAACCCCATAAATTCTTACCTATTAGGCTATGGACAGTGCCCCTGAGGAGAAAAACACCCTATCAAATACAAGCCTAACTTGGACTGTCCTTTTATAAAGCAGATGAGTTTTTTTTCCCTGCTTGGAAGACTTAAGGCTCCTCACGAGTGCACACAACACAAGAACAATGAGACCTCCCCAGGAATTAGCCTAAGCTTTATTATAACAGAAGAACTAAAAATAATTGCTTAGCCCCTCTTGAAGCCCTTACTCTGGACCAGCTTAGTAGTTGTATAAATTGATTTCCAGCTGTTTTTCATTGGAATCATGATTTAACAACATCCACTCCATTCTACATCAATACACTAAATACCTTTTTCATTTTCTCCAACACAGAAATGATGTTTCAATATGCTGCTCACTGTATACGGGATTTCTGCTCCACTTTTTTCACACCTTGTTACTACCCATATTCACAAGGGCTGGAGGAAGGTTCTTTTGGCACCGCTTCAGGGTTGAAGACACTTTTGGGCTCACCACAGGATCCTGCATCCCTGCCCAGTGCCTTGGGGCCGCATCACCTCCCTGGTGCCCCACTCCTCTCCACCAGCAGTTGTACAACTCATTAATGAATCCTTATTTCAATAAATTCCCTGTGAATGGGATTCAAATAAACCTCAGCAGTGAAGGCTCAGAGTGATCAAAACAAATCAGCCAGGGCATGAAAGAAGGTAGGTTGAAGCAGAGGTGTGGTGGTACAGCACGGATTTTCATACTTCTATTCTTTTCCTTCCCCTCCCTCTTCCTCTCCATCATTTCTTATGAGATGATTAAGTTCAGTCAGAAGCAACACTGCTTTTTGATGGCTAAGAGATCTGAGGTGCTTAGCTGTCAGGAGATGTTCTGCGTTTAGCATCTGTAATAACTCACAGACACCAGGACATAAAGCTGCTTTGCACACGGCATCCCCCACAAGAAAATACCCACCAAACACTTGTCAAACAAGAGAGATGTGTCTGCCAGTGTTGAGACCAGGCATCCTGGCAGGTAGCGGCAAAAGACTAAGAGTTAACCTCACCCAGAGCACAGATATATGGAGAGAAGTTGAAACGCGACTTTGCATCTGTTTAAATGATTAGACGACATCAGGATTTCCTGCAGAAGGAGGCAGGAAGCAAGGAAAAATGAAGAGAAAATGCTGACTAAGAGCCTTAAGTAGCAGCTAAAGCTCTTCACATGGAGGGTCTCTGCTCAGCCCAGCTCCCTGCAATTGACCCTTTTTGATATGATTTTCATGCTGGAACAAGTCCAAATAATCCATATAACTTCTTTTTCTGGCAGTCAAACCTTTTGCCAGGAGTTTAAAACCCAGAAAGACTCTTAACACTTTTTTACCAAGAAAGGAAAACATTACCTCAACTGCTACTTTAATTGTTTCCTTGAACAAACTAAGATACACCCACAAGGACACTTTGCACAAGGAGCCCTGGTGGGATAGAAAAGAAGTGTAAAACAAGCAAGAAATCACACCCTCTGCCAACATGAACATTCCCATGTACATTTTAAGCATAGCCTATGTGTGATGCTCAAATCCTTCCTTCCTTTCCCACAATCCAGAGGCCCAGAAGGGCATCGATGGTGCATGGCAGCTGCAGGATTGGGCTTTATAGACCCATCCACTTCAGAAGTGATCCTATTTATTGCTAAAATTATCCTCAGTGGTTTGATGAAAGCAACACTTGGTCACTTAATGGCACAGGAGGACATCTGACCAGTGCCTCTCACACCTGTAATTTAGCATGATTGGCCATGGCCTTCAATGTTTCACTATGAAAATGAAAGCTTATTAATGTGGCAGTAAAAAGAGAAGGGGAGGGAGAGAATAAAAGAAAGGAAAATGAAGAGACTTTTAGAAGAGGATGGCTCAGTGCTTCTGGAGGAGACTGGCGCTTGCAGTAAGTACTGGGCTGATTTCACCGTTGTGAGAGGAAGTGATGGATGGAGGCAGTTACAAGCACCATGACAGCAATGAAGAAGACGATACATGCCAATGCACAGAGATCTCCACCTGCGTGTCTTGTTCCTCTACTCTGCCTCTTCCAGATGTGTGAAATAGGGAAAACCCCTTTGTCACCCTGGCACACACAGGGTTCACTCCACTCTGGGAAGTGAGATAGGAGATATGAACCTAAAGCCTTTAATTCTGACCCCATTAAAGCCATACGTGATAATATTAATCTGCCACAGAGCATCAGCATCTCAGCAGAGCCTAATCTCATCAAGCAGCTGCTTGGGTTATTTAACAAACTGGCACCACTGAGCTCATCCCAGAGGATATGCTGGGATGCTGGAGGATGGGAGGATCCGCAGGGCTGGAGAGTGAGGCAGCGGAGAGAGCAACCAAATTTTGCTGGGGGTATTTCCAGGTTTGGGACAGGGTCTCTGGCAGAGCTCAGTGAGGGCACAAGGCTGCAAATGTAGTCGCAAGCATCAGCAGAGGGTTGCAGGGGGCAGAGAATTGTTGCTCAGCTCTTTCTTTGGCTATGAACCTGCTGATCTTACCCTTCAGGTTCTGTCCTCTCCGAGCTGTGCAATACTCTCAGCCTCTGATCAGAACTAATAATAAAACAAGGTGAATGTCAAACCACTCCAGACAACAAAAATAATAAGCAGCAATAACACTTTGCAGCCTCCGCTCCTTGGCACAGGCTCATCATTGGTGGCTTTTGAAGAAGACTCAGTCATTTCATCTCTCCATCCAATCTGGCACTAAAAATAAACTATTTTCCTACAGGTTCTCAGGTACAAAGCAGAAAGAGTGCTTTGTAATTTATTTGGAAGAAAGGAGATATCTCCTTTTTAATCCCATAAACACCATTCTTTTTTTCCCTTCTGCAATGTGCCAGTTCTCTCAGATTTTTTAATTTTTTTGTTTTATTTTAGAAAAAAAATTAATGCACAGAACAAAACACTGCCTCAGAAAAAAGCAGAGAGGGTTTGCTTGTCCCTAGCAAAGGAATGGAAATGACAGCCAGCCAGCCTTCCACCACAGGCACAGACCAGAGTTGTGCTGCTTTGTCTTGTCTTTGATGCCTCCAATTAAAATGTGGTGGAAGATGGTAATTAAAAAGAAATCCCAAGAAACACTTGGCTTTTTGCATTCATCCAAACCTCAAGATTTAACCCTTCGAAGGATGTCTCCCCATCAATAGGTCTCACCTGCAACTACTCAGAACCGAAGGGGAAAGTGAGATTCACCCTATGTGCCTGAGATTTCCCTGCAGGATGAGAAGGACTGCGATTGAGCTGGGGACCAGAGGGAAAGGGGACCCTGCAGCAAACCCCAAATCCTTGAAAATTCATATCAAGAGGAGGCTGGAACACAGGAGTGAGGATCAGGCGGTTTCCTTACCTTCTCCACCCCACACTCGCCCCAGCCTTCATGACCTGCAACTTCCTGCTTCCTAAAAAAAAAAAAAAAAAAATCATTCTTCCCATTTTCTACAAAGGTATAAACACAGCCCTTTTCTTTGCCAGGGAATGCAACTCGTGCAGAGTCAGGGAGGCTGAAGGATGCTTTGGGTTTTATTTATGGCTCTGGATATGATTCATTGAGTGACCTCAAGGACAGTCCTTTCCACCAGTATTAGTCAAATCCTGTACATGCTCACAAGTGCATCTGCCATCATCCTGAGAGCACTTGTCCTGTGCCTGTGCTAATGTGAGTATGGAGAGAGCTTGGTTTTCTTCACTGCTACCCCCTCTACACTGCTATAAAACGTGACTCATACTGGCAATTCTCCCAGTGGAAGGTTGTAAGGCTAAATGAATGTGTGCAGAGCGCTTTGATATGCTGGAAATCGTTTTATGAATGCAGGTTATTAATAATCCTCTTGTAGTTACCAAAGAAGAGAAAGGTGATTTAGTGCTATTTGTGCCTGAGAATTGCCATGCACAAAATTCATAGAGTCACAGAATCATCTAGGTTGGAAAACACCTTTAAGATCAAGTTCAACCGTTAACCCATCAATGGCAAGCCCACCCACTAAAGCACATCACTAAGGACCTCATCTACATGTCTTTTAAATACCTCCAGAGAGGATGCCATTACCATGAAGAGGAAAAGAATATTATGCACGACAGATTTGCAGGAAAACGTGGGAAGGGGGCCTTGCAAGCTACTTCTTCCGTGTCCCCAGTATGACGCTGGAGCAGTGTCAGGACACTCCACTGGAGACCAAAGCCCCACTGGTCCAAGCGCTGCACAGGCACTTGCCAGGGAGAAACTGCTCCAAAGAGCTGATGAAAGGCAGTTGCAAGGGAAGAGTGAAAGGCCTGTCCCCACTTTTCAGCAGCTCCCTGCTCTTCTGGTCATCCCCAAGACTATTGAGCTGGGATAAACAGATATGATCACCCCCAACCCCTCTTGCTCCTGAACACCATCCTTGACATCTCTGCTAGGGGTTTCAGCATCCATCTGGCAAATAGATACAGATAGAGCCACATATTTTGGTCAACCCCCAGCATGAATTTCACCAAGAAATCAAAACTGAGCTGGGGGTCTGACGCATGCCTGCATCCAAGGGATGCAGGAGGGATGGGGGTGCAGAGGCTCAGGACCAGTCACAGCTCAGCAGCTCCTTGCAGGAAAAATGCCCCCGCAAGGACCTCCAAACATCTCAGCCCTCACTAAAGCACCTCCAGACTTCCCAGAACAGCTATTAAAGCTTGATCCTAGAATGAAAATCAACCTGCCTTGCAAAAATGGGAACAGCTCTCTTACCACAAGAACCTCAGCAGCTCCCTGAAAGTTGGAGCAAAACACTAGGATGAATCAGCTGAGGGAGTTCACCCATCAATAACTGATACCAAATGAAAATGAAGCTCAAGATCTGTCTCTGCTAGCCAGACACTTCAGCTCACTGCCTGGGGGCTGTACAGCAGTGAGAAGAACATCACAAGTGATATCACAGGAGAGCAGCAAGCCATTATTTATCAAAGCAGAGTGAACAAATACATTTGCATCCATTAATAGCTCCATGATCAATTACTGATAAGAAACTTCTCCATCCTTTTTGATCACTAAAAGCTCAGTGCTAATTTGGTCTATGGCATTTTTCAGCTAATGAAGACAACCAAATATGAATCAATCTACCCAGGGATACGATAATCCCTAAACTTACAGTGGAAAAGTAGTAAGTCTCCTCAATACGCTAAATTGATCATCTGTCAGATTCAAGGATGTCTGCTGGAGTCAAGGGATATGACAACAATTCCTGAAACCTAATGGTAGCAGAGAAACAGCCTCTTTCTTAATTATCCCCCATGGGAAGACAGAAGAAAACAGTGCTGTAGTAAACACTTAAAACTACACACATTAATTTATGCCAGCTGCTGCCTTTGCATTTTGTAACAAGTTGGACTTTCTGTTCCTCCAAACTGCTTGACGAAATGTCCCATCAATCCTGTCAATGCAAATAATGCCACTAAATAAAGGATGCCCACATGGCACCTGAATGGCAGGGCTGCTAATTAGAGCCTGCAAACAGATGCAAAGGTGCAGGGAGACAGTGGTGGCCGCGGGGCGATCTCCACCAGCTCCCAGGTCCCCATGCCAGAAAGGAGACAGGCTGGTGACGAACTGTGCCTGTCAATGCAGCGCCTGGTCCTGATCAGGCACTTGGCAGCACTTCCCCCCAGGCCCTCCCAGCTTCCCCATGAACCCAGCTTTAGACTGATGATAGGACTGGATGTCCTGCCAGAAGGACAGACATCAGCACAGGACTCTTGCACCCCGTCACCAGCTCAGCAGAGAAGTGGGGTGTGGGACATTCCAAAAAACCCCCATATCCCCAGTTGTAACCATCCCTGTCACAGCTCATAGCTGAGGTCCACGCAACAGAAACTGGCTTAATCCTAGCCACAAGCCTCATTACCCTGTGGGGCTTATGACCTCCAAAAAAGGAGGGAGTGAAATGGCTGTATAGGGAAGTAGAACATCTTAATGAAACCCAGTAATATTTCTGGGCATATTTCAGCTCTGTATTGTCTTTGCACATGTCCAACTGAAAGAGGATCATTCGTTAACTTGCTGTCTTTATGGCTGGATTATTTATTATTTTGGCTGCTTTGCCACAGCTAATATTTGGCAGTGAGAATGTGCAGGTTTATTGCTGTTTGAAAAGGTAGACCAAAGCATTCCCCTTGGAAGCAGCACCAATAATTGACTTGTCTTTACTAGTGAGATAATTTATGTAAGTGAAATAGCAAGCCCCCAGCAGATAAAGGACCATCTAATTCCAGGCTCAGATTAGTGTAACCTCATAAGATTAGTGTGGACTCGTGGAGCTCTCAAATCCCCGGATGTGCTCAGGCCAATAGGACGGGAGAAACAGGCAAGTCTCATACCAAAAGGGTGTTGTATAATGGCTTTAACCTGCCAGAAGGGAGACTGAGATGAGCTCTTAGGCAGAAGCTCTTCCCTGTGAGGGTGCTGAGGTGCTGGCACAGGGTGCCCAGGGAAGCTGTGGGTGCCCCATCCCTGGCAGTGTTCAAGGCCAGGTTGGACACAGGGGCTTGGAGCAGCCTGCTCCAATGGAAGGTGACCCTGCCCATGGCAGGGGTTGGAGCTGGAGGGGCTTTAATGTGTCTCCCAACACAAACCAGACTGTGAATTTACGATAAATGCTGGTATGAAATGTCTTCAAAACAAGGCTGGAATTCAGAGCACAGCAGGGTTGGTTCTCCACCCCTCCCTCTTCATCCCCCCAGTCACTGCCAGAAGGCATCTTTCTCAGGCCTGAGCATCCACATTGTTTCAAGATGCTCCTTCTAACACACTAAATCCCAAGTGAGAGCAACACAAACCCTTTAGGTTTTGCACAGTTTTGCTTTGGTTTTGTAGGGTCATGCAGTCAGCACCTGCATCCACATGCTGGTAAGGAAAGTATTTGGCCACTGATACCCTCATTTATCCCAACCAACCAAAGGCAGCCCACACTGAGGGCCCCAGCTCCACTCAAGCTAAACTTCCATCCATCAGTTTCCTCTGAAAGCAGCTGAAGCTGACAAGACAAACTCTGAATGCAGAAAGGGCACCAGGAGAAGGGAGCTGGCAGTCGGGGTGGCCTGCAGCAAGCAGCACTCACTAGAAACAACAGCAGCATCATCCCTTCTCCTTACCTTCCCCATGGTCATCAGGCTGTCACCCAGAGAGGAGTCCACAGACTCACACGTGAATGTAACAAAGATGCTGTTTAGCAGCTTCAGATTGGCCGAGGAGCAGAGCCCTTTGCATTCTCCATGGGCCTTGAACTGAGAATTAAACAGTGGCAGAAACTGCTGTTGCTGCCTGACACAGCAAACCAATTCTATCCCTCCCTCTTTTATCCAGCACCTCCCCAGCCAGGATTCATTGCACATTGGCCATGTAGGCCAACATTAGCCTGACAGTCCTTCAGGGCCAGCAGGAAAAGGCAGTGAGAGATCAGGGCAATTAACCTGGAAGGCCCTTGGGGAATGGAGATTGGGATAAAATTCAGGATCTGAGCCCTCCATCTGCCTCTATGCTGCTTTAGTTGATCTGGGGGTCAATCAAACCATCAGCAGCTTTTACTCAGCTAATCTGAACTCTGTGCAAAGCAAGCAAATACAGGACAAAAGGGCAGAATAGGATCCTCCAGCATCTCTGCCCATCACAGATGAAAGGTCTGTCACAGGTAACAGCAATCAGCAGGAAGGGAAAGCAGGACAGGACAGCAAGGCATCCCACACCAATCACCAACTGATTACATGGTACATTGAGACCAGGTTTATATAAATCCAAAGGCATTTCTACATCTGCTCCAATTAGGAACATCCAACTATGCAGCCAGGTCCCAGCACTACCACTCTGTGATGAAACACCTTCTCTAGTAAACCAGCAGGTCTAGATCTGCTATCCCTAGCATGGTGGGGGACAGACTTGCTGGGCTATGGGTTTTAGCATCTCCTGACAGCCTCTATCACAGTCCTGCCCCTTCACTCTCTTTCCAGCCAACTCTGATAGCTATTTTCTGGCCCAAAATAGTAATTAGGTGGAATGGTTTGTAAAGGTGGGTCATCAATAACCCACCTTTAAACAGCGATGCGTGGAAACCAGGCAGTCCTTCACAAAGAAGTGACAGATCACCTGGCCAGCAGACCACAGAGAGGGGACTCCTCCAGCACATTAATCATCCTCAGTCCCAGGATAACCCTGAAGACCTCGCCAAATATTAGCAATACTTGCCTTCATCTCTGCTCCTTCTCTTCCCCTTGTCTTTTTTAACTCATCCTTAATTTCCACTTTCTTCATCTCCTCTACATACCAGCTCCTCAGTGTCTCCCCAGACCCTTTGGTGAGCTACAGCAACAGATACACATAGGAAGGGCTGGGAATGCTGCTCCCAGCTCAGCTTCTTCCATGATATTCGGTACCTCGATGCTCACCCCAGCTTAGGGTATTATCCAGAGTTATGAACATGGGCTGCATCCTCACCCTGACAGCACTATGTTCAAAGCACCCAGGTCTGCTTGCCACCTTCCCACATTTCCCCATCCTGCACATGCATGTCACAGTCTCTGCCAACAAACCACTGCACCCAGCAGTACCCAAACACAGTTTTCTGCAAAGGGGACTGCCTGCAAGTGCTCCTATGCTCAGAGATGCTCTTCCTAGTATCCCCAATTCCCAGAGCCAGCATTCCCACCATGTACAGAAGCTTAATTAGTTTAGCGTGGTTACCTTCTGCACAGTAACATCTGCTTTGCATGGGGCCAGGGAAAAAGCAGGGAAGTAGTAAACATCATCTTTATTTTAGAAGGAAGAAAAACATTAAAAGCCTCTGCACTGCCCTTTCCAAAGCCCTCTGGCTTTCCAATTTCTCTTCAGAAGACAATTCTGTTATTGCAACCAGCTCCAGGGAGCTGTTTTGCTCTTGTGAGTGCTGCACATACAGAGAAATTACGCTTTTCCTGAAGAGCTCTTACCTGCATAAAGATGCTTTGTCAATGCCCAGCCTGGATGACTAACCCCAGGCTTTGGCTCTCCCATTCAGTTTGAGACTGTCTACAGAGGCGTCTGCTTTCCCTCTGCTACAGGGAGCAGGAAGTGCAAGGTGGAGATGCTTCCCCTCTCATTTTCCTCTCTGTATGGAAAGGTCAGCTCCAGCCCTGCCAAAACTGTGCAAGGCTGCCAGAAGACTGCTGAACCCAGCTGCTGGCTGGAAATGGGACTGGAGGAATGGGGCTGCATCAGCCTTTCACAAAAGCTGCTTTGCCACCTTGTTCTCTCATGGGGTATGGATAAAAATGCAGCTGGATAATGATGTGCCAATAATGTTTCTCAATGTGAGAGTCTTTCAATGCATCCCCAGGCAGCAGCTGCAGTCAGAAGAGGGAAAAAAGGCTTCAAAATACCCTTGTCTACATGTCGTTTCTGCCTGCACATCTCTGGATCAGAGGGGATGCTTTCTAGGGACAGATGTTCAAGCAGAAAGCAGCTGTCCACACAGGCTGCCCCAGCCCAGATGTTTGCCAGTCCTCTCTGGCAAGGGGCCAGCCCAAAAACCAGGATGCAAGTGTGCCCTGCTGATTTGTGCATCCCCACATCAGCACCACATCCCCCAGGTCCCTGCAGGGAATCTCCTCCCTCACCTCATACAGGATTCCGCCTCAAATCTGTGAAACTCTAATGAGGGGGAAACTTTACAAAAACTCTAAGTTACTATATTAGAAAAGGTTATATAGAGAAAATGTAATGGGCACAGCTGCACCCCCTGTCTACAACCACCACCTCCTGCAACCAGAGCTTCTGACCTCATGGGGAAACATCAGGTTTAGAGCTTGTGTTGGGCTAATTTCCAGAGAAAACATGTACCTTGCTGAAAATAAACATCCCCATCAGCAGCAGACATAAGCCTGTATTCTACAGTGCAATTCCTATCAGCTTTAATCTCATCCCTCAGGCTTACCAAGTAGACTCCACATGTGGCCCCTCATTAGAGACAGTGGCTGCAAGCCCTCCTACACAGCTCTGCCTTTGCTTGCAGTGGCTTTTCTGTGGGTACATTGGGGTTTTGGGGAGTCTGCAAGCTTCAAGTGATGGGTTGGATGAGGTATCAGGTGATGGTTTATACCCTGCTGAAATCCCTAGGATTTTGGGAGAGTTTGGAGCAATGTAAAGTTCACACTCAGCTGGTGGATGCTCCTTTGCTCTGGGCTATGCTTCCAGCACGGGCACTGGGAACATCTTGCTTTAGGGTTACCAGGTGACATTATATAGTATTTAGAAAAGATAAGTTGGCAGAGCAAGTCTTTGAAGCTGGGGTTAGTATCAATGGGTTATCTTCACTCAGTTCTTTGGGCTGGGATGAGAAGAACAATTAGATCATTAGTAATCCTCTCTGTGCCATGATGAAAGGAGTAATCAATGCCTGACACCTCCTCTGAACCAGCCACAGGGGACAGGCTGCTCTCTGCTCAGATCTCTGCCTCCCTGGAGCACAGACCAGCTTTGTTGCCATTACTCTGCAGAAGTTACTCTGTCCCTCACATTTTAGCATACAGAAGAACAAGCTGGTGCTCCTCCTGCCCCTGATTCCTTCAGCCTTGAAGAGGTAAAGCAACTCTTCATCTCTATCCCAGGAGGGATTTCCGAAGCAAAGAATTTGAGGAAACAACTGCTTTCTTTCATTGTTGCTACACCATTTGGTACTAATCTTCCCTCTTTCAAGTGCTCCAGAGATTGAGTTTTGCATCATCTGTCTCTCACTCAGGTTTCTGGCCCAACAATATCACAGCACAGACTACAGAAAGGTTACAGCAGCACCAACACGTGCTCCATAGGAAACACCATTAGGGAGTGGGATATGTGACAGCTGCTGCCTTCAGCTGCTGCCACAGAGAACATCTCTGAAAGCAAAGGCACAGCAAGAGAAAAGTTATAACAAGACTTAGAGCATCTCCATGTGCCTCTCACTTAAACAGCTGCTTGGCTCAAGCGTGGAGCTAGTGCAGCCTGTGCTGTACCAGGAGGAGTGGCTACAGGCTGGAAAGACAGCAAAGTGCTTCAAGCAGGCACCCAGCTCTTTGCTTCCCTCCAAAAAGCAGGGGCTGAATGGGTAGAATTGCAATGATTAAAGCAAGGTTAATTTTGTTGAGCAGCTAAAGATGACATGTAAATGGAGAAGGGGGATGTGGGTGTAAAAGCCTGCTGTAATTCTGGCTCAGCTCTCAGGATGCCCAGCTGATGCTCCTCAGTAAGGCATGAGCAGTGGGACCTGGCTACAGCTCTCAAACATCCCCCACAGAAATCACACAGACATCCAAACCACACAGCAACCCCCGTCCCAGCCAGTACTCTGAGCACCTCCCAAATCCGAGCCAAGATTCACCAAGCAAATACAACCCTAGTTGCTAAAGCCTTGCCAAATCCCACCGTCCTCAAGCAGGGTACTCATGGATTGCGGAAAAGATGGGAGGCAGAGTCTTAAAGTCCGTCTGGAAAAGGGATTTTCAGCACTTCAGCGCATCCTGGTCCACACAGCTCCGAGTGAGTCGGCAGATTTCCACCTCGGCAGCTTCAAAAGGATTTTCAGAGGGAGACAGCCCATCCTTTTGCATGACTGACTCCTGCCATCTAGCGCTGCTCACAGCTCCCCCAAGCGCTCCAGCCCCAGCTGTGCTCCAGCTGCACAGCCTATAGCGAGGCCGAAGGCCAAGTGTGGAAAGTCACCAGGGACCCCAGGGAAACTGCTCTTTCCAACGGGTCATGACACAGAGCAGGGCTTTGGGGCAAAAACATCTCAGAAGAGCCCAGAGAAGGTCAGATGGGAGAGCAGGAAGGTCAGACGGGAAAGCAGAGGTCAGAGGAAGTGGGTCTTGGCAATGATGTATAGGGGGGATGAAGAAAAAGGGCTTTCTCTGATGGCTGCTCCTTGGTGCCCAGCACAGCTCAAAGGCAGAGGCTACACGGAGCCACAGAAATCAGCCTGGGTGACCTCCAGGTGAGTGTGTTTAATACAGTGGCTGCCCACATGCCAAGGAAAGCCAGGCACTAGCAACCCTGGACAGGCTACCCTTGGAATTGAAGTCCTTCCATGGGGCTGGGGCCAGAGGGGTACAAATGCAGAGTCGGAAAAGCCTCCCCAGCTGCTCCATGCTCCCACTCAGCACCACTGCTTTGTGCCTTTGCAAGCTCAGATGGGCACAGCTCTGGCATCACAGGGGTAACACATTGCAGGGAAGAACAGCCACAGCCCATGTCCAGCTCACATCTGAGCCATATGCAGCTCTGCTCACCCTTCCCCATCCACCCCAAACCCACACAACAATCTCTCCCCCTGCATAATGAGGCAAACCCATCAATGATTCACCTGCAAATGCATCACTTGGGCCATGGGGCTTGTGCTGGGAAACTGCATTTGCAGGGCTGAGGGGGTGTCTCCCAAGCCATGCACCCCACTAACTCCCCAGCTATGATTTTCGCAGCCCTCAAAGCTCTTCACCTTCATCCCAGCATCTCTCCCCACCACCAACACTCTGGCAGAGCCTTTCTCCAAATGCTTTCTCTATGATAAGTGGAAATATTACACAAATCTGTTACTGACTGCTTCATATTACACTACTTTGTTTTTTTGTATTTTCATGGCAACACGACTAGTAAAAACACACTTTATCTTTCTGGATTTATGGGCTCGTAAAGCTGCTTTCATGTACCTCAGGGAATCAGCGGATTAGAGCTGTATTAAACATCTCTAGTGAAAGTGCCACTCAGGTGAAAAGGGGGAGGGAAAGGAGAAGAATTGAAGGGCAAGGAATGAGCAGAAGCAAACTTGCAAAAAATATGGGTTTAATATATTATCTGAAAAATAAAAACCTCATTAAAAAGTTATTGCCAGGCAAGAGGAATTCATAACACCACTGCTTGTGAATTCTGCCTGGAAACTTCCTCCATAGATGAGACTCATTAAGTAAAAGTGAGATACCAATATGCAGCCTACCTGGACAGGGAGGGATGGAAAAAGCTGTGAGGAAACTGTCATTAACATGCATTACTTCTCCTTCCATGAAGAGTTAATGTAGATCAAAGGCAGGAGATGTTTCCTGCCATGGAAAGTGCCAGGGCACTTTGGGAATAGAGGTTTGCAACTCTGCTGGTGGGGCTGGAAGGAGGATGGTAGGAGCAGAGAAGGGATGACCTTGCACAGCAATGACAAACAGCTTCAGGTATCACCAAATTTTACCCATAGCTGTGACTTATTTGAAGTAGGCATGCAGTCTTATCCCTGAAGTCCTCTCGTACCTGAGAATTTGCTACTGGAAATTACCTCATTTCAAATGTTTAAGACTTTTGGCCCAAAAAATTGTCAAAACAAGACAGAAATCACTGAGGAAGTTAATTTTGTTACAAAAACATCTTTTCAATAAGCAATCACTTTTACTGGAAAGTCATCAATACTGAGTTATCTGAATGGAGCCTTTGATTTCAGCCAAACTACTTTTGTACTATGGGTAAAGCATTTCAAGCCTTATCACTGTAGCTGGAGGTCTAATCATCAGTCCAGAGGAGTTTGGATTTATAGTAGTAGGAGAGCAGAGTTCACAGCACTCACTACAAACGCTTCAGGATCTATAACTAGAGTTAAACTATTCAGTTTTACTTCACAATGAGTTTAAGCAAAAGGAGTAAATTAGGGTTTGGTGGATTTTTTTTTCTCCCCATCCATCATTTCCAGGCCCGAATCCCCGGTGGCACAGATCCAGTCTCCTATACAGTGGTCACCTCAGAGCAGAGATTAGCCCCTGCATTTTGATGCTGCGTTTTCTCTTCCCTTTCCTTTGGCAAAGAGCCTTTGGAGATGTTAGCCCACTATAAACACACACTTGATTTACAAGACACCTTGAAGAGAGGGGTATATATCCATCTAATTAATCCTCCAAGGGCACTAATGGCATAGGTAGCGCTGCTGGCATAACTCAATCACTACTAAACAGCTTGTGTTATCTAAGGAACAAGCATGTTACATACCCAATAAATATCCCTGGTGATGACTGCTGCTAAAAAGACTGTAAATCTGCCTCTGCCTCCCCACACACATGGACAGGCACATGGAGTGTTGCCCAAAGCAGGCCTTTTTCCCCCAGCCCTCCTCTTTCACCAGCCTTGGCATTTTAATTCAGCTCTTCATCCAAGGAGGTTTTGCTCTGATGCAAGCTCCTTAGGACAGAACCCACCTCTGTGGGTCAGTCTCTGTTGCAGATTGCTTGCCCCCAACGTACTGATAGTAAAGCATGAAATCACTGTTCCACAACCAGCACAGATGTGCTCAGGAGCTGAAGCAGTTTGGTTCTATGAAGCAACATTTTCCCCTAAAACTCATATCTAGCCACAAACAAGCACCATTTTCTTTAAGCATCCCTGGATTCAGACTCTGAGGCTGCAAATGCCCGTAACTTTGGTGCTGGAATTTTTTCCCAGCCTTACAGTATATCAGCAATGATTTGAGCTGAGCTCCAGCCTGGGTTTCTCCAACACTGCTCTCCTTTAAACATCTGCAGGAACACGTGGGTGCCTGCAGAGATTTCCAGCAGAGTCAAACTAAGGCACAGCAGGACCCTCACACTCTCAGCTAGATGCCTTCCTCCAACTTCACATGAGAAGTATCAGCCACCACTCCAAAAGCTGTCCCCAGGAGCTGCAGGACACAACAGGGTGATGCTTCACAATTGGAGATGCTTCAACAATTCTGTTTGGAAACAGTCTTCCTCAATAACTTCCCCCTTCTGCTTTAAGAGAGAGAGGGAGTGTGGGCTGCTGGGTGATTTCTCTCTTTCAGAGGGCAGCTGCCCACTGGTAACTCTCCTTGCTCCTACAGAAACTGTTCTGCCTGGTTGTAATTACTCTTCCCAAGCCCTGATGCTCACTTCTTTCCAAGCTTTTTTGGGGGGCAAAGCTTCCAAACCTCAAGAGCAAACCTCACCCAGAGATTTCAGCATGTTTAACAATTGCTAAGGGGGTGGCTGCCACCATACAAAAAGCCATTCCATGGACTTCAAAGCCAAAGCATCCTCCAGCCACCAAGCAGAGCTCCTCCTTGCAGCAGCTACCACCAGACATGTCTTCCAGCAGATGAACCAGAGCTTTGTTATGATGCACCACTCTTAGCCAAGTAGTTGCCTGAATGTTGCTGGGGAATGGAAAGTAGAAGGGTAGAAGCACTTGGGCTGCAACATTTATACACTAGTATGAAAAAAAAATCTTGTTGATAACTTTTTCTCATTATTTCCATGTTATTGTAATTTCATGCTAACTTTTCCTTTCCAACAATGCTCCTGACTGCCACTACACTTGTTCCAAGTTGGATTCCCCCCCCCCCAGCAACATTAATAATGGTTTCTGGGTCATTTTTATTCATTTTGTGTTTTACTTACTGTACTTCATGTGACTTATGTATCCCCCAAAGCTCATATTTCTATTTGAATTGCAAGGCAAGTACTGGATTTTAACATTCTGACTGCACACACATTCTCCTTTCCCTCAAAATGAAAGATCATTTGAACTTTAAATTGCATTAGCATGACATTTTTCCACTAAATTACCCTGGCTGCACTCAGTCTGAAAAGAAACAAACCCCTTTTAACTTTGTGTAGTTTATAGGTATGTCTGAACACCAGAGGCAATGCACAGGGGAGAGAAGAGGAGGAGAGAGGTCTGCAGCACTGCCTGGCATTTTCACCCCAGAGAGGCAAAGTCCATCTGAGTCCTCCAGATCTGAGCCTGGGTCTATCTGATCCCTTTCCAGGACTTGGGGCTCCAAATTCTGAACATCAGTCAGTGACTGACCAGCAGCACCAGATCTGTGCAGCTTCACATCTGCATGTGGCAGGGGAACACACCAACCTCTACAGAGCATCCATCCACCCCTGCACACCCCACTCCACATCCACTGCAGAAGGATGGATGCAAGAAGCACTGAGGTTTTGAGACTCAGTTTTGAATGCCTACCCTATGGACTGCATCTCTCTGGTTGTAGAATGTCCCTGTCACTTGTTTTAGGAGGATTTCGTGTTGCAGGATGCCAGATCCCACTCAGATCAAGGGCTTTTATTTTTTGTGTTGTTTTTAAGACAACCGTGTAGTGACAAGTGTTTTGAGCCTGATGAAATACTTCAGCTGCCTGTGCCATCACAGCTTCCCCCTCATATCAACTCAACTTACAATCTGGTTTATCCCCCCCAGTCAGACATTGCCAGCAGTTCAATCCATGTGATTCACACACTTGACCACCATATTTAATATTACAAGACCCTTTTCCATGCCTAAACTGACACCCCTCATGATGAATCTCCTGGCTATGTAGATCTCTGCCTCTCACATCTACAGGCAAACCCATTTCCATCTGAAGAAGAATTTAAGAACTATTAGTCAGGGAACACAACAGACAGTAACTATAGCAATGCATCAGTCACAGCACGGTAATTATACACCACCAGGTTGCCTGTAAAAGCTGGTCTACCTGGCAGAAAATGGCAGTAATCAGCCTATTGGCAGCAGACAATACAGCATTATTTCTAATTCTTACGGCTTCAGGTTCTTCATTTCAAAGGGGCTGGATGTTAATCACCGAGTTGCCATAGTTACCCAACATCCCTGACCACCAACATGCAATGAGAAGCAAGGAAATTAGAGAGGCTTTCAGTCACCACTGATGGGAAGCAGTGAGAGTGGAGAGTTGGGGGACCTGGCTGTCATTCACCTCCCCTCCACCCTGTCCCCACCAGGTGGAAGCTCTGAACTTGGGCAGATGCTTTGAACTCCACTCCCGACTTCTCCTTGATGACCAAAGTGATGCAGCCAGAAAAAAAACAACTTTCTGCTCTGAACACCATGGCCAGCTCCCAACCCTGTGCACTGAAGACGTTCTCTAAAAGAGGATAAGGAGTGGCAGTGCATCTCCAAGGAAAGATGAGGGACATCTCCTAACAGGGAGCAAGGCACGGCCTCTAGCCCGTAAGCCAACAGCATGGATATGGCAGACAAAGGCTGAGACTGGAGAATAGTGGACCAGGCAGGCAGATGACATTGCCAAGGTCACACAAGGAACCTGTAGCAGCACACAGCACAGACGGTCCAGTGAAACCAGCTGTCCACAGTGACTGCCAGCCAACAGGCTCAGCCAAGGTCAGAAAGCAAAACCAGCCCCAGCATCAGGTGTTTCATCCTAGTCAAGCTTGTCTTCCCAGGAATAGCAAGAGTTTTTGCTAATAATCTGAATACTTTAATATGCTGCAGTATTAAAAAAAGAAAATTACATGTGATGCTTGCAAAATTTATATCTAGTTATGAATTGATCGCACAGATTGTTCTTAAGTAATTAAATTGCCTGTTGCATGCTGGAATCTCTTAGGAAACCATGACAGTTTTTCCTCTCTTCGGGCACTTGAGGGAGTCGCAGCTCTGGGGACACAGCATGTGAGAGAGGCCAAGGGCACTGCTGCCCAGGCAGTGGCAGGTTACAATGGTTGGGAGATCTGATCTTCACAACAGGGAGTGATCTGCTCTGGGGCAGGTCAATTAAGTTCCTTTCAATTGAAGGGCCACCTTCAAGCTCTGTCAGAAAAGCCTTTGAATAGGAGCTGACCTTTTCTAAAACCATGCCAGGATTATAACCTGCAGCATTGCCTTTGTGCTTCCTTTATAACCACATAAAGGTAGGGCAAACCTTAACTGACCATTCTGTCTGTCTCCATTCCCTCTTTGCTTGAATGCACAGGCACATCCACAACACTTTCAAAGATGAACATCCACAGGGATTTCACAGACCCACCATGCCAAATTTCATGGGTGAAATGAGACAAAGCAGGACAGAAAAGGCAGAGAGGGGCAGCCTAACTACTGATTACAGGAGTATCCACATTTTAGAACCAGCAATTCCTGGCCCAGCACTGGGAGAGTGCAAAGACCAGGACCCAGAGCAGAATATAGAAGTAAAGAAATGAAGTACTTTTAATTGCACTCTGGTTCAAGATTGATGCTCTCCCTTTCTGTGCCACCACTTCTCAGCTAATGTGGAGGACAAGATCCAAGGAGCTGCTTGCTACCAATAGGCAGGAGAAAACCAGCCAGCAAACCCCAGAACAGGGTGTTGCTGCTTTATAATCATCCAATTCAAAATATTCACATGGAAAAGGCATGAGCTCCATCTATTAGCAATTCCATTCTCAGGTGGCTCTCAGCAGGCCCCCTGGCACGAAATAAGGTTTGTTGATGGGAAATAACACACTGGAAACACGTTTTAGTATGCATGAGGAGTAGGACACAAGCCACTCAAGAATGAGGCAAGAACAGAAGATGTCTGGCCAGGCTTCCCTTCCTTGCCCCAGCCAGCTGATCTCTGCCTCTTCCCAGGTATCTGCTCTCCACTTGAGAGACTGTGGACATCAAACCAACCCCCTTTCCCCAGTGCTACTTCCCATTCAGTGCTTCTCAGGCCACACCTGGAATACTGTGTTCATTTCTAGTCCCCACTATATGAAAAAGATGGGGACAGTCTGGAAAGCATCCAGAGAAGGGCCACAAACATGATTCAAGAACTAGGAAGCTGTGTGAGGAAAAGCTGAGAGAGCTGTGTTTGTTCAGATTGTATAAAAAGCCTCAGGGGATATTTTTTCACCATGCTCCAGTATTTAAAGTGTGGCTACAAAGAAGACAGAGTCTCTTCTTACAAGGAGTTACATGGAAGACAAGGGGTGATGGGCACAAGTCACTTCCCGGGACATTCCATCTGGACAAAAGAGGAAAATTTTTCACACTGGCAATGATCAACTACTGGAATAATCTCCCAAAGGAAGTGGTGATTCCCCAATGCTGGACACTTAAGATTCCAGTGGACAGGGTCTTTGGACATGTAGTCCAGGTCATGCCTTGTCTAGAAAGGTTTGACGGATGACCCTTGAGGTTCCTTCCAACCTGGTATTCTATGACTATCATTCTACGATATGATTCACTCAGCTACAGAGTGGTTTAAAATGGGCCTGTTCTTCCCTCCCCTACAGCAGGATATTCCCATGGGAACACAAGTCTCAGATCCTCAAAACCCTACAAAAGCCACTGAGCAAAACAGAAAGGCCCAGTAATACATGGCTTCAGCACCAGCCCCTCTACTGCTTACCCACCACTTCACTCTTCACACTGGACTTCTTGCCCTGCTCCCACAGCCCAAGACATTCCCCCTTGGCTGCCCTGCCCCATCCCAGCACCCTTCCCCGTGGTCACCCCAGCATATTTGGCAAGTGCCAGGTCCCAAGCACATTTGGAGGAGAAATAACTCCTTCCTTGTTCTAATCTTGGCTTATTTTTGGTGTTCTTCTAGAGAATTAAAAGGAAAGACAGCATTAGGGATGTTTGAAGCGGCACCAGCAGCCTCTTGTGGGCAAGACGAGTGCTACAGCTCCAAGCACCCAACCTCTGGTCCTGGGCTGCAGGGGCTTGGTCAAGTGGGGTTGCTTGGCAGGGAAACAAGGAACACGGAAACACTTGAGTAGTGAAAACAAGGCACCTCTTGGGTAGGGGAAAGACAGCACAATCAAGCCCTCAGCTCTCCCTCCTTCAAGAGGAGGAAAATGCTTATCCACATACAGGATGCAAGCAGTCCATGCTTACCTCTGGAATCTCCCCTTAAATCATATATCAGAATAAACCATTTAAGACCAAACTTGCCACCCCCAGCTACATTACACTTCTGCTCAGCACTGAGATCTAACAGAATTAAGGAATTACATTACACTAGAAGGGCTTCACCTGACAACATCACCTTGTGAATAAGTGATTAAATCATCTTTTTCTACCTAGTGCACTGCCTAGGCTGAGGGCTGACTTCAAGTCACATTCTGCATAGATAAGCCAGACCCTATCTTGTCAGCAATCCTTTTTCCTCCTCCAGTGTCTCCCACTCAGGATGATTTTATTTGGCAGTACACAACAAAGACAACTCAAACTGTCAGATGCCACTCAACTTGCTTCAGGCTAACCTGGGATTTACTTAGAACACTGTCTTTAGCCTGCCTCCACTTAAACACAGCTTAGATGTAAAAGACAGCCCACAAGTACATTAAGGACTAATTAGACAAGGAGAAAACATTTTGCCCAAGACCATCCAAATCCAAGAACTAAGCCAAAACCAGCAGCATAATCCTTTCAGCTCACAAGAACAAAATAGTTAAATCCCACTCCCTCCCCAGTGAAATCCTGCCTTTCCCCCCCCCTCTACAACCTCACATAAGCATCTTTTCAGCTTCCTAACACACTTTTTAAGCAAGATGGAAACTCGCAAGAGGATATAATCCTTTACTGTGGGGTGAGCAATAATTAGAGGTTTTAGAGAAAGGCTTGAAGGAAATGGAGCTGATGTGACACCCACCACAGAGCTGCTCTCCCAAGGCAGGATGCAACCTGCCCGGAGCAGCACTAGCACCATGCCAGTCCCTTCATGACCCCCTTCTTACACAAGATACCAGCGTTTTGCTGGGTTCCTAGCAAAACCTCTCAGTTTGACCCCCTCTAGGCTCTCCTTTCTGTTAGCCAGCTAGCTGCATGAGGTCAAGTGCAAGCAAACACGGGAAAACAACTCCTCTTAGTCAAGAAAGACCATAGTGCCTCATCCTTCTCAGTAACAAACAACCCCTAGAACAGGGAGAAAACCAGACCCTTTTTCCCAGAGCACTGTGTATTGCAAACTCTCCCATCCCTCCAAAAGGCGGGGAATACCAGGCTAGAGACCAGATTGCAACACAGTTGTTCCACATCTCCCTTCCTTCCGTTTACTCCGGAAAGCAGGCAGGAAAAGGGTTTGCATCTCTGCTTCTACTTTATTTTTCCCTCTATGCTGTTAATTCCTGACCAGAGAACAAACCCCACATGCTCAGGGGGGTCTGTGCCTGCAGACCCCTCTGTCCTGCCACAGGAGGAACAACTGCAAAGCACACAATCCTACCCATACCTGTACTAACCTGGTAACAACCAGAGCAGCAGCACAGATGACATGGACACACTTACCTCTGCCTCAGCTTCCAGGTCCTCCACATGCAGCCAAACCATTTCTACCTCCCCAGAAGCCCTTTTATAGGCTTCATGCCACCTGCTTGCACTGCATTTGGGTGCTCCCCATGTGCCATGAATTCCCTAATTGGCCTCTGCTCCAAATTAGCCCCTTCAGTTGTGCTGTGGCTTCATGCACACTCATGGCTCTGCTTTTCTGTCAAAACGCAACTCTTACACACCCGAGTCTCCTACCTTGGGCTGAGAGACCCATTGCTGCTGTGACTGCCAGGGTGGGGAAAAAATGGCATTTCCTTGTTTTGGGGCCCCCACACTGGTACCTGGGCTTAGTTATCTTCCATAGTTGTGCAAATCCAGGAGGTGAGTGCTGGGGCTGGGCTGAGGCAGGAGTCTGAAGACCAGTTTGATAGAACCACAGAACCGCAGCCTGGTTTGGGTTGAAGGGACCTTAAAACTCATCCAGCTCCAATCCCTGCCATCAGTGGGGGCACCTTCCACTGGAGCAGCTTGCTCCAAGCCCCTGTGTCAAACCTGGCCTTGAACACTGCCAGCAATGTTCTCTGGGCACCCTGTGCCAGCACCTCAGCACCCTCTCAGGGAAGAGCTTCTGCCCAAGAGCTCATCTCAGTGTCCCCTCTGGCAGTTAAAGCCATTCCCTCTTCTGTCCCTATAGGCCCTTGTCCAAAGCCCCTCTCCAGGTTTCTTGTAGCATCTTTAGGTATTGGAAAGCTGTGGTAGCAGACTTAAGTGCTCGCACTCCTGTCTCCCAGGGTGAGGATGGGGAAAGTGTTCAGTGTCCCACCTCCCCAAGCCAGGCTTAGCTTACATCAACTTGAAACCAGTTTAAAGTACTCTGGAGAAGAAACACAGAAAAATGACTGCTTCAGGTTTTGCTTTGATTTAATGAAACCAGTTTATATTTGTGTTTGTGCAGCTCCAGGTTCAACAAATCCCCAGGTCACTGCTTGTGTTTTTAAGTGATTTAATTTGGTTTAAGGGTTGGAATTTGCGGCAGTGAATCCATATCAGTACTTCACACCAAGCAAAATACATGAACGGATCCTGGAGTAGAGCTCTCAGACTTTCCTACAACTGATTTCACAGGCATGGACTCCAACTCCTTCCCAAAGGAAATGCGGGCACTCTCTCACAGACCAGAACTTCATCCCCCAGACTGTACCCATGGGGCCTTTTAAGCCAGTTTAAACATCCTGTGTTTGAGCTGGGATAAAATGCCCATATACAAAAGCTCTCTGTGCAGCTCTGCAATGGATGCTCCCTGTTCCATAGGGATGTTTCCTGTCCAGCTTCAGTGGATACACCACAAATACTTCGTCCTGCACAGAGCTTGGGTTGCCCAAATGATGCTGTGAGCTCCACAGAAGCCTCAGCACAAAGCAGGACGCGAGGTCCAGCCAGGAGCGTGAGCAAGGGTGAGCACAAAGGAGGTTTGGCATGCACCAAATTTGCAGATCACCAGTTGCCCTTGAATGACAACTGCTATTGCCTCAGGTCTGAGGACTCCTCAACCACGACCATACTGGAGCAGAGACAAGGGCTGTCTCATGATTAAAAGAAACACCACAATAGGTCCCTAAAAAGACTTCCTGTGATAATGTCATGGCCTCCTACCCATCACAAACACACCATAATTCCCTCCAGCACATGGCAAAATAACCCCACATCATCCAGTCCACACCCAAAAAACAGCCCAAGCTGCATGAGAGCATCATTTTTCAGAAGGGGTCCCTGTGGCAACTACATTGGCCCCAGGACAGACCCCTCCAGGCTGCTGGGTGCCCCCAGTTCTATCAGTCATCTGACCCAGGAACCAGCATCTGGAGGGGATGGGTCCACCACGCCTGGACTGGCTTTCCCCGCGGCTTTAATTACACATATGAGCAGCACAGAGATGCTGTAACCACAGCCCTAGCACACTATAAAAGCACACAAAGAAATGTATGTGATCATTATGCAAAGGACTTACTCCTTTATGGGGTTTGGATTATGGTTTATAATATATGAAGCTAAACTGCAAAGTGCTTTGGTTTTTACAGAAGCCATAAACACGAGTGGCAGTGCGCCTAGGAAAGAGCAGCTAGACCAGGCAGCAGCACAAAGATCATTGCATTCCCACTGGGATGCAGAGCAAACAATGCCATGCGAACCTAAAACTAGGGATCTTGCTCAGGCCCTTCTCTGCTGCTGCAGACCTCATGCTACAGCTTGGGACGAAAGATCCCCTGGCAGCAGCATCCCCCTTCTGCAGCCCCAGCTCAGCTATAATCCATGTGTCCCATGTGCAGTGAAGGAGCAGGAGAGATGCTTTCCTGTCTTTTCTGGGTGTAGGGTTACTCCCCGCTGCATAGTTCACACATGCCCAGGAGGGTGAAGAAACCGGGAGCTGCAGAGGAGAGTGATGGAGGTGTCAGCTCACCCCCTTGCCTGCAAATCTCCTCTTTTATTGTGCTAATTGCTAATGCTTCCACGGTGGTGAAATTACTCGTGCAGAGATAAGGCCAAGGCCCAGCCCTACTCATGGGGAGGAGTGGTATGGGGGGAAAACAGCTTTTTATTGCAGGGATGCAAAGGGGAAAGCGATGGGAAATACAAGGAAGCCATATCGAGATTAAGGAGATCTTTTAGCAGCATGCAGAGTGAGGTACTGCTGGTCAGGAAAACAAAGAGGACTTGACCAGTGGAAGAGAATAATCAGTTTTTTCCCTGCCTTTACTCAAGCTCTTTCACCCCCATTTCCTCCAAGAGAAATGCTCTTACCCTCAGCCTAGTCTGAACCTCAGGCTGCATTTCTCCTTCCTCCCCAAGCCAGGGCACATTTGGGGTCCAGGGTGCAAACCAGTATGGGTTTGGGATCTAGGCTGGGACTGCACTGGCAGGGCAGGGAAAAGCATCTGTCAGCATCCTGCTTCTTTCTTCTAAGTGACAGAAACATCCAGCTCTCTGCTGCTTGGCATGGCACAGCATCACCCCAAAAGCTCCCTGAGCTGGCAGCAGAGCTCTGCACACCTCCAGAACTGGCTGTATTTCAGGCTTGGAGGGATTTCATCAATATTTAAACAAAATGCTTTCAGCATGGTGTGTGTACAGTGTGTGCTACTTACACCGACACTGAAATACATAGGCATTACTGTGTGGGTGCCACATCCACAGCAACCAGGCTGTCCCCAGCTGACTTAATGATCACTGCTTTGCCCTGGCCACCAATAGCGAATTCTTAATTTAAGCAGGTCCTTGGAGAAGTAGGCACATTTATCTGCCAATGGAGAAATCAGCTCTCTGCAGATGGGAGCTGCTCAGCTATTGCCCATCGGAGATTAATCTCTGGTGAAAGGGATTTGAACACACAACATGAGTGTTTATGACCCCCTCCTAAAGCCACCTTTTCCCTTCTCCCCTTTGATTCCCTCCCCTCTCACAGCCTGAGGACCAGGCTGCCTCATCTGCCTCCCTCCTTGCACAGCAGGATCCCTAACTTATAAAGGGAGAGGAGAAGAAGCGTGAGTATCCACTGTCCTCCCCATGGGTGCAGCCCCCCATTATCAGCCCCTCATGCTGCCTTTTTGCTCCCCTCTCCTGGGAAGTCCTGAACACCTCCATCTTCCATGGCAAAGGGAGATGTGAGGGGACTGCAGCCCCTGGTTGGTTCCATGGGGTCCAGCTCCTTTCAAATCCCATTGCACAGCAGCTTTTCCCCAACAGCCCTGACAGCATCGTGGCCTGATCAGAGGGAAACTTTGCTCTGGAAGTGAGTGGAAGAGCCCCGAAAGCTTTGCTCTGAAAGGTGATGTAACCAAATTTCCCTCCTTAAAGATCCAGGATGAATTATTTAGAGCTGTAGTGCGGCAGCTCTGCTGAATTATTTAGGAGGATTTGCTTTTGTAGGCCGATGAAACAGAAGCAAACTGAACTGAGCAGCACATTGAGTAATCTCAAGAGAGTGCCAAGCCCTTTTTCCTGTTCTTTTCCCGCTGGGAATCAGTAGAAAAGCAGCCTGGATGGTACTGGGACAGAGTGCTGGGGGCCAGGCAGGCAGAGTCAGACAAACTGCTTTTTCCAGCAGGATATTTTTGCTGCCCAGCTGGTTACTGGAGTGTGTGCAAGGCTGGAAGATAATCATTGCATAAGGCTGAGTAATGCTGAGGAGGAGGGGAAAAGCAGAAGGAAAAGGCTGCAAGAGGGAAAGCCCCTGCTCCTCTCTATAGGATGGGAATCCCACTTGAGCTCCAAGGGTCAGGATGTCACAGGGGCTTGGGATATTTTGGCTTTGCAGCTGATTTCCGTTTCTGACCCAGGATGTTTCTGGCCCAGCTCCAGCAGTTTGGGATCACCTGCTCACTCCCCCCACCTTCACCCATGAGATATCATCCATCAGCTCCTTCTGCAAATCACAGCAGGATTTGGAGCACACAGTGTTCTAAAAGATAATTTATCTGAGGGTCTGTGCATGGTTTTGCCTTTTGTCTTCAATGCCCAAAGGAGCCAAATTTTCCAGCTTCTCTTTCTGGCCCTGAGGACTAGAAACTGCATTTACTATCAGAGCTCATGTCATGAAACAATGCCAGGGTGATGCTTTAGAAGAATCCCTGACTGTATGAGATCTGGACCAAACAAGCAAGACTTTGTGGTGTGACAGGGATGTCCAGCCAATAGACACCCAAATTAGCATCACTGACCAATACCAAGAGCTACACAGTAACTTCTTGTTTTGCAACTCCACCAGGCAGAGGAAGCTGCTTTGTTTAAACTATGAAAGCAAACTTTGCTCTGAGCCTCTGAGGACATAGCCTGGGCTTGTCTCTATTTTTCCATCGAGCAAAGGAAGAGGCTGAAGAGACCCAGGAGCTGAGATGTGCTCTTGTAATTAATTTTAATGGGAAAGGAGTGGATGAATCCCAGTAGTGGAAGAGGAGATTTCAGTCTGCTTATGTAAGTTCAGATGTGACACTTTTCCTGCGACCTTTTAGGGCTTTTTTTGCTGCTAAACTGGATGGGATTGAAACCAGGATTTGCTGGCCTCTTCTCAGGGCTCCAAGAAAGGCAGCTGAGAGCAAAGCCCAGTCTAAGTAGGCTTGAACTCATCAGGTGAAATTCTCCTGCTGGGAAAGCCATGTGAAGTTTATTTTTCATTACAGCTTTATCTGGCTTTATTTTACCTAAAATTACAGAGCATGAAAGGAGAAAGAGAAATGCCACATTGGTGCCACATCACTTTGCTAGCTTCTTGAACCCCATCAGGAGGGGATTAGCTGGATGGCTTCTCTCCTCCACCTCAACCAAAACATGAAAAATCCCCAGCTCTGACTACAAATAGCTTTCTGCAGCACAGTGAGGACAACATCACAAGCACATCAGAGATGCAGCTAGTGGCTTGGCCACAGCAGGGCTCAGCTGCTGGATATGCATCACCTCCTGCACAACAGCCTTGCAGAGCTTAAAGCCCACAGGAGGCATCAGTAGCCACCACAAGCATCAGCCAAGATCTTGGCCTCATACATAAGCTCCTCTCTCACTATCTTGCAGATCACTACTGTAATATTTACTGTTGACAGGATGGCTAAGGGGCTTCTTTTTGATCCTGCAGCATCCCATGTGAATACACACATGTCCCTGCAGCTCCACCACAATGGTGCCAAGCAGACTTATTGTCATTTGCAATCCACCTGCCTACCAAAAATGATCAGACACCAAACTCTCATTCTTTTCTGCTGCATTTCATCTCCAAATCCCCAGGCAGGGCTAAGCACGGGACTTCCCACAGTGTGAGCTTCCAGGGAGAGAGAACACACAGTGGGGATGAAATTATGGTTTGCTCAGGAGCTGTTCTTTGAGAGGGACAAGGGATGATGCTCTCCAGCACTCAACAATCCCAAGGGGATACCCCAGCCCTGACACTCTGAGTTCCCATTCTATCACCTATAGAAAGGCTAAGACATTGTGCAGCCCCACAGCAGTGTTCCCACGTTCCAGCTTTCCCTGCTGCCACTTCCACACCGCTTGGAATGGAAATACCTGGCCATGCAGCTTTGGGAAGCAAAGCAGGGCAAGAGCAGGCAGACCAGGGATGTTCCTTCTCCATACCACCAGCACTTCTTAGCTTGGCTCCACGTCTGGTGCACATTTTGCTATTTAAAATTCAAGTGCAAAAATGAAGGTACTATTTGTTACACGGAATCCTCATCCTGTTTCTCTGGGTAACATCTGAGCTCTCCAAGCCTCTGAAATATTTGAGGGTTCATTTCCTTTTCCCACACTTACCTCACTTTTCCAATATTGCTTCATAGCTCTGTAGGGGAAAAAGTCATTAAATACACCTACTTTTTGCTTTTATCACTGATCTTATTATCTTGTAATTCCCTTACAGAGCCTTAAATTAGTATGAACTAAGTTACATCCAATTTCAATGGATTTGTAAATAATCTGATAGTAAAATAGAAAGAAGAGGAAAAAATCCTGTCTTTGTCATTTCTGCTCATTCTTTATCCCAAAATATAGGGGGAAAAGGGCTCTTATTCAATCTATCTATGTAAATCCACTTAGGGCTGTGTACAGGATGACTATGCTAAGTGATTAAGGAAGACAAGTATAGTGGAAGGGATCAGTGACTCCTACATGGTCCCTGAGCTGCCAGCAGCACCTGGAGGTGCCAGACTCCAGGGAGATGGGTGAATGTTCCATACACTCTCTGCTCAGTTTTTCCTGCAAGGAAACAAGTCGCTGGTGCTTTATCACCTGTTTGCAGTGAGGGTGCAAAGAGTGAATTATTTTGAATCATTTTCAGTTGGATTTTGTTGGAAGAGTTTTTAATCTCTCCATTAAAAAAGGTGGGAGACAGGGGCATGTTTGCAGCAGGATCTTAAAGCAGGGCTCAGCTCCCAACACTGGGAGATCTCAGCCACATGCCATGCTGCAGAACAGCCTTCCATGGGCAGGCAAGGGCTGGGAATTCATGCTGTGCTCCTCAATAACTCAGATTTCTATGTGAGCCCTTTGCTATTACTCTCCAGGGCTTCCTTGCCCTGGGAAAGCTTCTTCCAAATGAGGCAATACCACATAGGCAGACTCATTTGCGGAGGTGAAGACACACCAGATTGGGCGAGTGCTGACATGAACAGGATGAATGAGCTGGAGAGGACAAGTTTAGCACAGGAGGAGCTGACAGGGTGACACAACCCCCCTTGCAGCCAGGCAGGGACAGCCAAGAGACACGGGAGGACCACCCTGCTCCCCCTTGATGGCTGAACTCCTGAGCATCTGGCTGCAAAACCTGCCCAAGGCATGATGATTCTTGAAGAGCTGCAGATAGAACCACCGGCCCATCTGGTACAAGCAACTTCTTGGGTTTGCTGCCATGTTTTGTTTGCCTTACTACAGAAACAGGGAGCTCTGCATGGCTGAAAATTAACTTTTTTTTTTGCTGCCTTTTCCCTGAGTGAAATCCTGCTAAACCATTCCTTGCATGAATACATACTTTGTCCTTCTCCTTCTTTCCTTTCTCCTCCTTCTTCTTCTTCTCCTCCCTCTTCTTCCTCTCCTGAATTTTTACATCCTAAAATAGCGGATTCCAGCTGACTGCTTTCAAGGCAGCAAGGCACTTGCAGGATTGTGGGAGCATTGCTCAAATCAGCAGAGAAGCCAACGGAGCTGCCAGGAAACAATATTAAAAAAAGCAGGGGGGTGGATCTCGTCTGCCATAAATTAAAGCCCTGCAGATTGTGCAGAGCTAAAACTGCACTCTCCTGTGCTCCACTCTGGCAAAACTATTTCACTTGGTGTCAAATGCCCTGATAGTGGGAGCTGAGGGCTGGGATTTGTGCTAGGATTTGGGAGGAAGGCAGCAGACCTGGCTGCTCCAGTTCACAGGAGCAAAGCAAATTTGGGTGCAGAGTCCCAGCCTCCCTTCTTGAGTTGTGCCAAAGGCTGGCAATCATGGTGTGACCATCCACGGGACACAAGCACAATCCACTGGAGACCTGCCAGATGCACAAACCAGTTAGAAATTGGTTTAGTCCCTCTTGTTCCTGGAGGTCCTGCTCGACCTACCTCCTCTCCCTGTGCCACTGCTGGGGCTCTTGTGTGCATGCTAATGCAGTGCCCAGGATGGTTTCCCACGCTGGCTTTGGGAAGGGAACAGCACAGCTCTCCTGGTGCACAGATGGACACATGCTGTGATGTTCCAGCTCAGGCTGCGGCTCCCATCTTCCCCAGCACTTCTCCATCTCAGTGCTGAGAGGGGCAGAAGCTGATGTGGGGATTGGGGATGGGATCTGGCTGCTCTCCAGCATGCAGAGGTGTGTGCTGGAGTGCAGGAAACCTCTTCACTGCACACCTGACAGGGATGCAGCCACACTACACAATGCATGGGGCAAGTCCAGGTGTGCTGCCAGCTGCCCAGTGAATTCTTGAGCACTGGGTCAGCTGTCAGGGGCAAACAGGCCTGCTCAAAGCACACAGGCAGAAAACCTGCCTCTGTGTAGGAACAGATTAATGACTAGGTGAGGAAGGAGGCAAACAGATTTCTCCAGGGGCAGATGTACAGGGAGAGAAGGGATGTAGGAACATAACTGCACCTCCAAGCCTGTTCCACCCTACCAGTGACTAGTGGGACACACTGAATGCTGCTTGGTGCTTCAGAAGTCACAGTGTGCGTGGATAACTGCTTACCATCTGCACCAGCACAATGGGCCTTACCTGTGGACAAGCTCAGCCTGCACAGGCTACAGAAATTAGTCCCAAGTCCCTGGCCTGTATTGCATCAGGAAGGTGATTTAGCAGAGATGCTCACTGTTTTTTCTTTACAGCATCCTTCCCCATATTCAGCACAAAAAGCAAGGCCAGGAGAGGTCACAGACTGGTCCCACTCTTGCCTGCACCTTGGCACAGCAATTCCCAGCCCCATGGGTGCTCCTCAGCCCACTCTGACCTGGCCCTACTGCTCTCTACCTGAAGGTAGGGCAGCTCAGAGAGCAAACTCCTGCTGGGTTTGACACTGCTGGAGCCAGAATGGGAGCAGCCAATTGTGCACAGGCTTCTGGGCTCAGCTATTCCTTGTCCTGCATTTATCTGCCTCAGCTGACACTTGACAGCTCCGCTGTCTCTGCACCCCAAGTAGCTGAAGCAGCACTGCAGGGACTGTACCTCAGTTTCCCCATCTGCACTTAGGATGGCTCTGGCCGTGGCCCCAGCATTTTGGTTCCCTGTGGTCAGAGGCCTGGGTAACGTGTCCTTGTTCCTGCTGGGAGGACTAGCTGTGGCATTAGCTAGACACACTAGCCCATCCCAAACTGGGGAGAGGGACTTCTGACAAAGGGCCTGTAGGGACAGGGCAAGGGAAATGGCTTTAACCTGTCAGAGGAGAGAGTGAGATGAGCTCTTAGGCAGAAGCTCTTCCCTGTGAGGGTGCTGAGGCGCTGGCACAGGGTGCCCAGAGCAGCTGTGGCTGCCCCATCCCTGGCAGTGCTCAAGGCCAGGTTGGACACAGCGGCTTGGAGCAAGCTTCTAGTGGAAGGTGCTCCTGCCCATGGCAGGGGTTTGGAACTGGATGAACTTTAAGGTCCCTTCCAACCTAAGCTGGTCTATGATTCCAAAGTTCTATGATATTGGAGACTTGGATTCATGTCCCTGCTCCAAATCAAGCCAAACAGGAACTTCAGCCCAGGCTTTTTCCGGCTGGGTGAGCTTTCTGGCCGATGGCTGCTTTCCCCAGGCTCTCTCCTCTTTTCCCAAGTGCTTTCTAAGCCGCTGGCACGATCCCAGCCTCGTGTAGGAGCAGAGGTATGACGCCCCAGACTCCTCGGGCCCCTTCACCCCGTCCCCAGCCCTGCGCCGTCCTACCGACCCCAAGCGGGCTGCGGCCATCCCGGGGGCTACGGGCGGAGTCGGGACACCCCGCGAGACGGGACACAAAGGCCGGGGGCTGCGGCGGGGAGGGCGTGGGGCTGCAGGCTCCTCCTCCACCGCCGTGCCGGGAGCGCTGCTGCCGGGCGGCCACCGGGAACTACGCGGAGCGCCGCGCAGCCGCGGAGAGGAAGAGGAGGAGGAAGAGGAGGAGGAGGCAACAGCAGCAGCAGACACCCGAGGTGGGAGAAGCCCCGCGGCTTCGGACGGAGGGGACGCGGGAAATGGGGGGGGGGGAATTAGCCCCGGGAGTCCGTCCTCGGGGCAGAGAGAGGGGACGGGATTGAGCTGCGCGGCCGGGATCCTCAGCCTGCGACGGCAGTGCGTGGGTTCAGGGTTAAACGCGCTCCGGTTTAACCTCAAATCCCGGGTTGGAATGCCCAGTACGGCACCGGCCCGGCGCCGCGGTGGCAGAGTGTGGGCATTGGGCATAAGGTATCACAGCCGGCCGGAACAGCGGGTTAAACGGAACGCGGCCCCGGGTGTGCATCCCTCTGCCAGGTCGGAGCCTCCCGCGGCTCCCACGGGGCTCAGCTCCGGCTCTTCACTTCCCTCGGAAGTCTGGAAAACAACTTCCCAAGACAAGGAGAAAATTTTGCCTGTTTAGCAGCTTGGTTCAGGCTGCTGTGGTCACACAGCCCCCAGACCCTCTGGGAAGAGAAAGAGCAAGCAGATGCCTTTGGTTTGTCGTCTTCAGATTGAGCCACCCTCGGGAGAGGGGACTGCCTGCCCACCGTGGAAATTGTTATTCGCTGGTAGCTCCTGTGTGCGTGGGGTAGAAGGGACAATGGGGGGTGGAAGAGAGTTTTCAAGCGCAGAGGCTGGGGCTTGCGTGGGCATCAGGTACTTCTGAGTGCAAATACTGGTTGTATCTGGATGTGGGTTTCGCTGCGTGTTAGTGCAGGTATGGCTGGAGGAGGTTTAGCCACCCTTTGGGTGCCTGCAGTCATGGCCAGGCAGGTCTGTCAAGGCTTTCCTTGGGGTGTGCATAGCTAGAAGGTCACTGCTGACCAGACAAGCACTCTTGGGTGCTCCAGTCCTGGAAAGCCAGGGTTTAACCTCTGCCTTTAAGAGTGGTGCTGGAGGGTGGCTGGGGCAGTAGCCACATCTGGGCTGTTACTTCTCACACTGCTGACAGTCTGTGTCAGATCCACACAGCGTGGCAGCTGCCAGTTCCAGTGGGAACGAGCACAGAGCCAGGCCTAATCTCACTGCCCGGTGCTCCCTTTTGTGCTCAGCCAGCTGAGCCACAGTTTCAGGTTTCCCAGTGGTGTGGCAGGAGGGTTCCACATGCAGGGGTTGACTCAGGATTGTGGGCCCTGACTGCTCCTATTTAGACCATCCAGCACCAGTGTGCCCACATACCTCAAATTCAGCTGCAGTGATGGTGCTGTAGCATCCCTGCCACAAACCCCTTTCTCCCCAGGGAGTTTGCGTTTGGTTTCCTTCTAACACCCTCCTGGCCCTTCCAGGAGTGCCAGGCCCGAGGCACCCCATAGCCATGGCTACCCCAGCAGAGCTGCACTGGGGAGGGGTTTCTCCCTTTCTCTCCTGTGTTCACAAGTGAGCTGAGGCCTGTGTCCTCATTACATGTTTGACTCAGTGTGCTCACGGCAGAGGGACCAACACCTGACCTGTTTTCTCAAGTGATGACTATGGTTGTCCAAGTTCCTCCTGAGAGCTTGCCTTCCTCACTGAAGGCATGTGGAACATGATCAGGATGGAAAAAAGTCCTTGGTAGTCTCCACTTTCTGTCTTGCTGATACCATTACTCCAGACACTGATGAACTTCCCTTTGAAAGCATTGCCTGGCTCCAGCCTCCCACACCAGCCACGCACTGTCACTCACCATCTCCAGAGACCCTCTGCATTCCATCAACCTACTCAGGTCACACCTACACCCGCAGACAGGCTTTTCTAAGGGTCTGTAGACACCCCCCCCATTAGCCATTTTGCAGCATCACCTGTACAATTAATCAAAAGGGCCATTAATCAGTTGGACAAAGAACTGTAAGTACATAATCAGCTGTGGGGGCAATTAATGGCAGCTGCAAAAATGCACTTGGGAGCACAGTCACTTGCTACAGGGGATTCTCTCAGCTCCCTGCAAGGCCACAGGCCCATGGCTCACCCTCAGAGCCCATGGCTGTTCCTGTGTCCCTCCTGCTCCCTGCTGACCCCCTCCTCTTGGCACCACAGGCTGCTAAATTGGTTTTGAGTCATTGTTTTCCACCCACCCCTTAGTCACTTCTTCCCTTCCAGGCAGCACCGTGGAGTGGTGGGAGACGAATGAATGAGGAATTCAGGCAGGAAAATGAGATTTCAGAAAACGCCAGCTCTGCTGTGAGCCACCGAGACAGGCACTGGGACTTCCAGGGCAGGTTTCCTGGCTGAGAGTGCACGGAGCAGACCCTCACCCCAGGCTTGGGCAGAGGGACACAGCACTGGAGAAGGGAGGGGGTCAAGCTCTTGTCGATGCTCCACTGCAGAGCAGGACCAGGCAGAGACAGGGATGCATTCCCAGTGAGCTGCTGCTCTCCCATTCTGTGCCTCTTGCAGTTCTAGCTCTGATGATATCCCTTGCTCTAAATCACAGTTTTTGTCTCTCTTTGAAAGCCTGTGTTTTGCTGCAGGCAGGTAGAGTCATGCTCAGCACAAGCTTAAGTGAGGCATTTGTGGCATGCAGAAGTGGGCAGCCGCAGAGCAGCTGCTCTTGGTGTGATCTAGGTGGGGGCTGGATCACATACCTGCTTTCCTTGAGACCATTCAAAATCCTGTCCCCATCTCCAACAGCAATGAGCTCCAGGCTCACTCATTGGGACTCTCAGTCACCCACAGGCATCCCAGCAGAGCTCAGAACCTGCAGTGCAAGGTGCTGCGTGGACAAGTGTGAAAAGATAGTATCACTGCAGCCATTACAGGAAACTGCTGCTATAGTTGCTTCTCAAACAACACAGGCTGGCAGAGACAAGACCGTGTCCCTGTACTGCTTGAGAGCGGAGCCACACAACCTGCCCATGCCCTGCACCATGAGGAAGAGGATCTTCATCCTCCAGTACTTAGAAAAAGCTTAGCACTGATGGGAAAACTGGAGGGTTTATTTCCCCAGTCCCTCTAAGCACTGACTTGCATGGGTGGTTATAAATATTTCTCTTGAGATGTCTTAAAAATCCCTCCCCTCTTCTCCCCCCATTTTATTTGATGTTATGTGTTTACCAGCTGCCCTTGGGTTTGCTGTCATGGGTTTTCCAGACCTGCACAGAAAGCTTCCCTGTGGAAGGGGCAAGATACAGGGAAGAGGCACGGAGCACTCATGGAGAGCAGCAGTGAAGGCATGCTGCAGGACCTAAGTGGATTGTTGCCATTAGAGATTAGTTAAAAATAGCAGGAAATGTACAAAGATTTGGCACGTAGAATCGTAGAACCATAAAAGAGTCAGGGTTGGAAAGGACCTTAAGATCATCCAGTGCCAACCCCTATGCCATGAGCAGGAACACCTCCCACTAAATCATGCCACCCAAGGCTCTGTCTAACCTGGCCTTGAACGGTGCCAGGGATGGAGCATTCACAACTTCCCTGGGCAACCCATTGCAGTGCCTCACCACCCTCACAGTAAAGAACTTCCTCCTTATATCCAATCTAAACTTCCCCTGTTTCAGTTTGAACCCGTTACCCCTTGTCCTATCACTA
>JAOEHY010009486.1:1450-24218 GCA_025447955.1 Psilopsiagon aurifrons
ACAAGTCCAGAGGAGGGCCACGAAGATGATCATGGGACTGGAGCACCTCCTGTATGAAGATAGGCTGAGAAAGTTGGGGGTGTTCAGCCTGGAGAAGAGAAGGCTGCGTGGAGACCCCATAGCAGCCTTCCAGTACCTGAAGAAGCCTATAGGGATGCTGGGGAGGGACTTTTCATTAGGGACTGTGGTGATAGGAGAAGGGGTAATGGGTTTAAACTTAAACAGGGGAGGCTTAGATTGGATTTGAGGAAGAAATTCTTTACTGAAAGAGTGGTGAGGCACTGGAATGGGTTGCCCAGGGAAGCTGTGAATGCTCCATTCCTGGCAGTGTTCCAGGCTGGGTTGGACAGAGCCTTGGGTGATATGGTTTAGTGGGAGGTGTCCCTGCTCATGGCAGGGGTGTTGGAACTAGATGATCTTAAGGTCTTTTCCAACTCTAACTATTGTATGATTCTATGAAACCAAGAGTTTCTTGTTATTTTTTGACAATGAAAATTCTCCCATATCAATATAGTGGGCAAAAATTCTTTCATTTTTATGACACTGTAAAACCACGGTAGAATCTGAGGATAATAATTATTACTTTTTTTTAATGCTGTAATTCCTTCCTTTAAGGCAGAACAGGAGGAAAACAGACCTTCTGAAGGTAACACTAAGATTTACAATAGGATTTTTGTTTACAAAGTTCAGTTGTACACAAAGCAAATGAGTGTTGATGGACAGACCCAGGAAAATATAGATCAGACATGTCCTTGCATGCCACAGAAAGGAATCTTACACACCTAATGCTACTGACACAGCAGTATAGGACTAGGCTCAGAAATAAACTACAGGCAGTTGAAATCTGTGTGACGAAGAGGTTTTTAGCAGCTCCAAAAATTCAGTGACATTTTTGAAAATTAGAGATCTCTATTATAAAAAGAAGTGCTTTACGAGGAGCTATGTATAGCTAATTCATTACTAATAATATTCTTGAAAAACAGATTCTGATACTGAGATGCAAGGGTTATACATGCAAGTCATTATCCATGGATTGTGATGCAGCTCATATCCATGAGATAATTCAGTGGTAGCAATAAAAGACACTGGGTTCAAACTTAACGTCTAACACAGGAGCCTAGCAGTTCTGAAAACATTTGATACAGCGTGTATATACATACATACATAGGTATAAAAGATATATTTACACAAAGGAATAGTACAACCAAGTACTACAGCAAAACAAAGCATGAAAATGAACTCTTTTACAGTCAGACACAGTCACAAGAGAATAAACACTATTTCAATAATTTCCAATCAGAGAGGTGACAAAGATAAATGAAAGATTGCAAGTATTTTGTGTCAGCAAGTAAGGACAAGAACATAAATTGAAGGAAGGAAAACAGGTGAAACACAGTAGTGATATATGTTGTTTATTCAGCAACTTTATTGTACACAAAATTATGGCTCTGAAAACAGTTACAGACCTAAAAAAAGGGGGACCTTGTTTCATTGCAGTGCCCTGTTATAAGCCACGCCACACTGCTCTTCCTTAGGCAAAGTTCCTTTGACACAGTCTAAGGGCATTTCTGGATAATCGAGACAGACTGGCAAATGTGAGCCAAAAGTTGCTCAGAGGAATGGCTACTGAGTGCAAGCAAGTCTGTGTTGGTTTTCTTTGCTTTTTTATTTTCTTTGGAAATGTGAAAAGCCTTTTCTTTAACAAAAAAGAAACAAAAGACCTGTCTGCACAGACCTTTCCTAACAGTACAGATTAGAATAGGTGAAAGAACACAAACCCCTCCTCTCCACCTCTAGCCCAAGCCTGGCTTTGCCTTACAAGAGACTTCTACATTTAACAGCAGCCTCCAAGCCCATCCAATCCTATCCATTCTAATGGTGAGGTTTTAAAGCCTATAATTCTGTAAGATTTTCACTCATGAAAAGAAATTCGAACTTTTTTTTTGCTGATTAAAAAAAGATTGTTTTCTCTCAAGTGCAAGGACTAAACCAGTCAATTTCTATGAAGAAGTTACAAGAAATTCATACATCACACCTGCATCTGAGAGATCTGGTCTGTAAATCCACTGCCTTCCTTTTCCCTTTCGTTAAACTTCTGTACACAATTTCAGGAAAAGTACTTGCAATTACAATGTGCAAGGTGTCTGTATTTCTCATATTCTAGAGTGAACACTGGAAAATGTCATTAAGAATGGAATATTCATTTTAAAGAGAGCAGTAAGTTTAAATTTCAAAAAACATTACATTTTTTTCCTGCTATGCCTGCTGTTGCAAATGCTCCCAATCCTTTAAAAATGCTTGTTTAAATATATACAGTGTATATATAAAGGGAATAAACTACTTGCTATGATATTTGTTCTTTAGCAGGACCGGGTAAGAGAGAGGGGGAGGAAGGAGAAGGAGGGAGAATCTTGACAAGAATATATATTACAGCAATCAATAAAAAAATAATCCTTGGAATTCTTGAGTCTTTAAAATAAGATGCATTTTCTTCTGGTAATCATAAAAACCTATAAAAGAATATTCAAGCAATAAACCCCCATAATTCATATTTAACCTTTCATCATGTAGAACTACATATTAAATAGCTTAGAAACTGCATGCTGTGTAAGTGCACTCAAATAAGAGCAGAAATAGAAAAATGTAAATGCTACACCTCTTTTAACATGCATTGCACAGCCAAGAACATCTGCCAGCTGACCCCGTAATCCAATTGGCTCTTCAGAAGCAATCATATCCTTATATAAAAGTCGCAGGGCTTCTACATGCAATACCAATTTTCTTTAAGAGACGGAGCAAAAGGTAGTTAGCCAACTGTTCAACAATTTGCAGAGGTACAAACCAAAAGTAATTCAACATATGACATGGATCTGCATTAAAATACTGTTATCTCTTCCTCCCGATATTGTAATTAATCTTTTCATTTCACAGGGCAACAACATAGGAAGTTTAAGGCTGCAATGACTATATCAAATCAGTACACCAAATGCATACAGCTCATGCAAACTGTTTGTCACTTAGGCAATAATAAAACCTAGAATAAAATCTGTAAGGGCACAACTTAGCTCATCATTTATAATGAGAAAAAACACATAAAAGCTGAATTAATTCTCCCAACTCTGAGTTTACATCTCACAACCACTGCAAAAGAAGTGAACTGCTTGAAGCCTCTACAGGCTGGGGTGGGGTAACATCTGAAAGAATGGTTTCATGATCAGAAGAGCCAAAACCCTGTGGAATCAAACCCTTTGTGGAATTAAGGGTATAAACCCCATGGAATATCATGCAATAATAGGATATGTCATTATCTCTGTATGAAACTAAACTTTTGCTAAAAAGTTCTGTCCTAAATACACAAGCAAGCTGTACTACTGTCAAGCTGAACTGACTCTAGGACGATTGTCTTGTTTATGTGACTCAAATAATAACTCACATCATCAGATCAATTGTTTTGATCATGCAAATTGCCCCTCTCTCCAAAGTAGTAGCTTTGCTAACATATATGTATTGGGAGGGCCTCAGACATGGTGAGAAATGGTAAGAGAGAATTGCTGCAACAGTGCTTCAAGTAATGCTCTGTCTTGGTAAATTTATGTCAAATACCTGAAAGGCATTAAAAAAAAAAAAAAAAAAAAGAAAAAGTCATACAGGGGCCTAGAAAACAGCCTTCACAAGAACAGGGTGGAAAGACTATTTAGCTTAATGAGAGAAAGACACAAACTGACCGAAGGCTTTAATTATAAGACACTGGAAAAAGGAGAGTTCACCAAAGTAACTGATTAAGCAATGTCAATACCCAAGCTCATAATAAATAATTAAAAAAAAAAAAAAAAAAAAAAAAGCAAAAAAAAAAAAAAAAAAAAAACAAAAAAATAACAACCAAAGAGAATTCCCTCCCCCCCACACCCCTGCCCAAATAAAAATACCAACCCACCAAAATCTAAAAATACAATAGAAAATAATAAGGGACACGGAGGAGTTTATTATTTGTTCTAAGTTTATGTAATATCTTTATAAAAAGCAAAAACCACAATATACACAGTAGCCAGTGAAAGAGCAAATCTCAGCACCAAGGTGATTTAGCTTTTCCCATGTTTGATATCAAACAGAAGCAAGTATTTTACAGCAGGTATTTCACCCAAATTCTATGAAATTAACTAAGATGCCACATATTTGTGTGTAAAGAATCTACACAGCTCTGGTTTAGCTTTTAAACACTGCCCAGGCCAAAGGAAGCAGAAGACATTCTATTCTGCCTTGCAGTAGATTAATAATATGTGTCCAGCTTAGCTAATGAGCAGTGGGATAGCTAATTTAGTTTACCATCTGGGTAGGCAACTTGTACATGCTGTAGTATGCCTAAGGACCTCAGTGCGTTTAAATCTGTGCTGGAAGTCAAAGTCCAGTGGGTGCAGGGCAAAACTTTTTCTGAACTGTGCAAAGGATTATGGGAAGTGTTTGAGGAGGCAAGGAATATAATATTAATGCAATACGTGCGTATTTGTGCATAGCTAAGTGTACATATATGAATTTACATGTATGTATTTACACACATTTTTCTTACTAGCGCAACAATTTCTTCTGACTTTAAAAGCTCTGAAATATATAAAACCTGATCCAATCCTATAAATCTAAATTGGAAACAGGTAAATCCATTTGTGCACTAAACCAGCTAGAAATAGTTACTGTTGCTATCCTAAAAAAGAAACCAAACCCACATACAAAGAAACAAAAAAGCCCTCAAAACAGCTCAAACAAAAAAAGCAATTGGAAAAACAAAGTCACAAATCTAAAGAAACAGACCTTAATGCAATTTTAAGGTGTCACTATTTGAGTCTGCAAAAGAATGCCCTCTAACGAATTCACTGGGTTTTATATCAAGACGTGTGTTCCCAACAAAGTGGCAAAAAGCACCAATTACGTTTATATTAATACCAGCCGCAGCACTTTACAAGCACAGTGCACCAATAAACCATACAAAGACATAATTCCTAAGTTTAAACAGCTTCTTTCCTTTGATATCTTCTGAAAGGCTTTTGAAACTAGCAAATCTAATGTGTATGGGAATAGGCAACACTTTATAGCAGCAAGTTTACTTTTAATGGAAGTAGTGTGCTCTGTCTATGGGTAAAAACCCCAGTATCTTTTCATTACAAAGGAACTTACTGTTACCATACAACTTACTGAGGGATTTCATTTTGCCTCTTTGGTGATCTGTCTGATCTATTAAGAAAAGCACTGAGGTATGGACAACATTCACTTTATTGCAGTTTTATATTTTTGTAGTCCCTGCTGCTTCTGTTAGGCTACTGCCTATGAATTTCAAATAGTAATAAGGAAAAAGAAAAAGAAAAGTATTTATCAAGTTTCTCACAAAAAAACAAAAAAAAAAAAAAAAAAAAGAAAAGAAAAAGTGAAAAAAATGATGCAAGTTGAGAATAAGGTGTTAGAAGTGGTCCTGCAACTCAGGACAGGACTGCTGCAGCAACGCTTGTGCACAAAAACAACCAGATCCACCGCCTCTAGCACCTACAAGGTACTACACAAATAAATCTTTGTTTCTGTCCAATTAATTTTTGTAGCTGAATCTAAAATAAAGGACAGGCAAAACTAAATAGTACTTCATCAGTGTTAATTAGCATTGAGAATTAATCAGCAAATGTAGGAAATCACTATTAGTTTTGCAGAAATGCATACAGCATTAAGTAGCATTTAATAGATGCTGATTTTTTCTTAAGAGTAGCAATTTAGAGATTACTTTCCTTGGATGAGATACCTCAATACTTAATACACAGAAATTAATGTTCAAGGGAACTTGTGTTATGTTGAAAGATGTTGCCAAAAATAGCAATATATATATTTAACAAACGCTTCTGCAGCAACCGTAGTCTCAGAGAGAATTAAGACGTTCTAAAATATCCATGGCATCTGAGCTCTCAGATGCCCACATACTGTCCAGGTGCGATTACTCATCCAGTGCTTCCTGTGCTCTGGGAGGGACAGAAATATTTCTTCATATAAGATGTAGGTGTTTCTGGTCAAATTCTGCCATTACATGAGCATCTCCCCCTCAATCCTCAAGAACTTTGAGGACTGCCTACAAAATCTAACACACGGTGTGATCCCAAAGATAACTCCTATTTTTAATTTCTTCACCATCACAGCATCTTTCCACCACAATTGAAAATACAGTAAGTACAGACACAATTCTGTTGGCTATTTAATGCTGCTCACCTGATTCTTGAGATCCAGCTTTGGGCAGGGACGACCTCCATTGTAAGGCTTCTCCTTGAGCCACTTGTATCGGACTTTCACCCCCGGTCCACAAGAAGAGCTGCAAGGGGACCAACTGGACCAATCGCTTAATTTGCAATCAAACGGGCAAGGGACTGTGCAAGATTCTTCAATGTAACCTAAACCAAAAATTTAAGAAAGGTTTTAATCACCACAGCTAATGAATTCTGATCCTCTGTTGTCTCACAGCAATCTGTGTAATCAACACATAATGAGAACCTCTTAAAGAGGAGACATTTGGCAGGCTGACAACACCTTCCTAACACAAGATTATGGTATTATTATTTGTAAAGAACAGCAGTGACTAAATCTAATTTCTACTTGGTTTAGTCCAATAAAGGCTGCGATAAAACTGACTGATATAAAGGACTCACACTTGCCAAAGCATCTGTTGTGAAGCTGGTGGTCATCAACAGGTGGTAATTATCTTCCCTATGAGATTGTGGCCATAATGCTAGCTATCTCCAGAGCTCACATAGGCAGGGAGTCAGAGGCTCTCTTCCCAGCAGACAGAACCAGGGGACAGTGGAGGCACTGTGCTGTTAGCAGCTCGCACTTGTGTGAGGGACCTACCTGCAGCCTGCCAGCCAGAGCAGTGTCAAATTCTCAAGTTTAAAATTTTCTCTTTTCCTTTTTTGTGTGGGAAGAGACCTTGGAGATCATCTGATTCCAATCTCCTGCCTTGGGCAGGAACACCTTCCACTAGACCAGGTCATTTCCAGGGAGGGATGGGGCAGCCACAACTTCTCTGGACAACTTGTTTCAGTGCCTCATCACACACACAGTGAAGAACTTCTTCCTTATATCTAATCTAAATCTACCCTCTTTTAGTTTAAAGTCATTACCCCTTGGCCTATCATTACTTGCTCTTACAAAAAGTCCCTTTACAATGTTCTTCAAGGCCACTTTAGGTATGGGAAGATTTAACTCTCGGGAGAAGCAGATGAAACCTTCTTTCTGGTAGTTCTCCTTATACATCATTTATACAATTGTGTTGCCTATTCTAGCTTTCATAAACGGTATTTTGAAGCTTTTTTGCACCTTAACCTGGCTTGATATATAAGCCCTTCCAAGATCATCACCTCTTAAAATCAGAATTCCAGACATCTGAAGTACCAACACCTTGCCAAATTAAAATCCAAGAGAGTTACTCAGGGAAAAAAGGTTCCTCCATAGAGGCACAACCCCATAGCTGGTTTAGGAGCTGGCATATGGAAACAGAGATTTTGCAGACCCCAGTGCTGGACATAGAGCTCCTGGTAGGCAGAAAGGCAGTGGAGGGTTTCCAAACCCTAGGGACCTCTGGGAAATTACTGGCACCAGTCTCAGGCTGGCAGTCCGGAATAACTCCTGCATCTTCCTGCTTACCATGCTGCACTCATTCTCCCTGAGTTTCTATTATCTGCTTGTCATGTCTGTATGTACTATATTAATTTAAACAAAAAAGAGATTTCATGTTAGACCATGAAAGTCAGTGGATTCTAAGATCAGCCTTTATTAAAGGCAGCTTCAACCCTCTGACAGCTCTGGCAGTGATGGTCACGGAAATAACTGAATTTCATCCCTACAGTATTTCTGATGTTTCTCATTTTTATGCCTTCTTTCTGTTTGGTTTTCATCGCACTAACACTCCTTCTACATTCCTTACCTACAGAATACCAAATTAGAGTATTCAATTACTCTTTCATGAAGGATTTCCCCACTCTCTCAAGGTGATAGTCACTGCAGCAGACAGCGAAAAAAACCCAAACAAACCACAAACAACAAAGCCCAGAAAAACCCAACACAGAAGCAACTGCCCTCTAAAACTCCCAGACAATAACCCCAAAAAACTGGGAAACACTTAGGCTGGGACACAACAATTATTCCAGCCTGGAGCTGTATTTACTGACTTTGCCATACCTGAATCTGCAGCTTACTCCAAACCAGGACTGTGTTACATCTTGAGCACTGACCTACAGCAGCAATACGCTGCCTCTGTCTTGGTCTTCATGCGGAAGTCAGCACTAAGAAGGTTTCAGACTTATTTAGGTATCCCCTACCAGAAAACATCCTTTTTCTAGAAGAAGCACAAAATATACTGATGCTGTTTTTCAAACAGTGCCTTAAAAATGCTAGACACAACAGTTCCTTCCTTCAGTTCAATGATGTTGTATTTCTTCTCTTTTTTTCCTTCATGATGGTACTGTCCACTCTTCCTTTACAGCGGCCACCCCGCACCCTGACAGCTGCAATCATTTCCCCAGTAATTCATGCTGTAACTCTTCCCTAAAAATGCAGACCTGTCCTCATATGATGTGTTCTGATTTTTCTTTGCTACCTTTTATCTCTATGTGTTTCATTGCCTTTTCATTTGCATCTCCAAAGCCACCAGAATCGGGTATCTTAGGGGGGAAGATGTGGAGAGAGAGAGGGAAAGTTAGAGAAAACTGAGGCCTAACAGAAGTTGTAGTATTATAGAAAACTTTTTAGGGTTTCCACTTTCAGGATGGTCGGCATACATAGAATCCACTCCACCATGGTTCCCTATGCAACACACTCTGCTATCCTAGAGGAGCAATGTAGGGTGGAGCACAGTGGAGATACCGTAGCCTGCAGTATTCCCTGCAGGACTGGGAACCTGATGGTATCATGGCAGCTGATAAAGTGCATGGCAGTGTCAAATGGGAACTATAATAGAAGATATTAGTTGCTAAGCCAACAACTGTGGCAAAATCATAGAATCATAGAATGGTTTGGGTTGGAAAGGATCTTAAGATTATCTAGTTCCAACCATCTGCCATGACTAGACCATGCCGTCCAAGGTGCTGTCTAGCCTTGCCTTGAACACTGCAAGGGATGGAGCATTCACCACATCTTTGGGCAGCCTGTTCCAGTGCCTCACCACCCTCACAGTAAAGAGCTTCTTCTTTATATCTAACCTGAACTTCCCTTGTTGAAGTTCAAACCCTTTATGCCTTGTCCTATCACTTCCCTTAGGTGAACCTTGCTCATTATAATACTAACACATACCTCCATCCCAAAGTTACCCACCTCCAAGGTATGACCACCACTCACTGAGCATGTGCTTTTCTTTTTTAATGGCTATATCTTTAAACAAGAAGTGAGAGAATTTTACACCAATCAATAATAAAATAATGTATGACTAGAGTCACTCAAGCTCCACCTTAAAGTATAAAAGTGAAGGGGGGGGGAGACAGGGCAGACTCCATCATAATTTCTGGGATCAGTCAATGGGCTGAACCTGTTTTCTCTCCCATAGGGATGCCTATTGGGTAAGAATTTTATCTTAGGCACATTAAATAACTAACTCATGCTAGCTGCTATTAGTGATTATAGTCTGGTTGTATATCACTTCAGGCTTGGTTTTGCAGACAGTCTCTATCAGGAGCAATCACAAACATTAATTGGTCATGATTCTATATTAATAGTGTGATTCCATAAACTATTAGTGTTGGTCCTTTATGGGCACTAGCCTTTGCTGTCAGCAGGCAACATATTCAAATAAAGCAGGAAGATCTGCTGAGGGGTCCCCCTTATGTTGCTAGCGCATTTCCCTGAACAAGTCAGTCAAATCACCAGATCCATCAGGACTGTCCAGTGAATGGTCCCTATAATGGGATGCTGACAGACTGGACAGGCACAAGGGTCTCAGCATTCCTGGGGCACTGATAGACAGTTGACAAAATCTCCTCACCTTTCATGTGACACCGACTCAATCCATTGCCATGGTTGTCGTGGTTTAAGCCCAGTCAGCCACACAGTTTGCTCACTCACTCCCCACTCTTTCTTCCCCCCACTCCCAGAGGGATGGGGAGGAGAATCTAAAGAATGTAACTCCCACAGGTTGAGATAAGAACAGTCTAGTAACTGAAGTATAACACAAACCCACTACTGCTACCACCAGTAATAATAATGACCAGGGAAATACAAGGAAAGAGAATACAATCGCTCACCACTCAATACCAAGACTGACCCAGGAACAAACCCCCACCCTTCCAGGTCTCTGCCCTCCGTTTTTACATCCTGGGCATGATGTGCTGTGGTATGGAACACCTCTTTGGCTAATTTGGGTCAGGTGTCCTCTCTCTGCTTCCTCCCGGCTTCCCCTCCTCCTTGGCAGAGCATGAGACTCAGAAAGTCCTTGTTCAAACCAAACATTCTAAGCAGTAACTAAAACCATCAGTGTTATCAGCGCTGTTCCTAGGCTGAAAGTCAAAAACACAGAGCTGCACCAGCTACCAAGAAGAACAAATTACTGCTGCTGCTGAACCCATGACAATGGTGTTTGCATATATTTTAACTTTTCATGCTTTGTATTCTCATCTAGGTAAGGTTATAGCCATTTACACACATCCACAAATATTTCCAAAACAGATTTGCTATTTTTCCCCAAATGAAACTCCCAAATATCCCACTAATACTCTATTCCACCTGCTTAGGTTGCCACTCAAAGCAATTCATAATACATTATGATAAGTAAAAGAAATTTTGTCATGATAGATTTATGAGAAGCATTTCCTAGGCAGTTCTCCAAAGAGTTCTGTTCCACCACTGTATGAAATATCATATTTTCTTGGGCTGTGTGACAGCCTAGGTAATTAACTCTCAACAGAAACAAAGAAAGTGCCTTGTTTCAAAGTAGAATTAGACAGAGGGGTTATCAACTTATCAGTGAAGGCAAAATGGGCTAAGCCCACTGGCAGTTCAAGACCTACCTCTACAGTAAAAAGACTTCTAAGAAAAAAAAAAAAAAAAAAGAAATATAATATAAAAAATTATAAAGAAGAGGAAGGAAAAGTTATAATAAACAAAACTAAAGAAGCCTATTGCATTCCATCTCTGAGAGATCTCTCAGCAAACCACAGAATTCCTAAAGGTGTCCTGTTGCTAAGAGGCCAGTTCATTACCTTTTGACTTTCATCACCCATATTTCTAAATTGCATTAAGTATAAACAAATAACGGCCAGCTAATAGAGCATTAAATTACCATACTGCCCAGAGGAAGACAATTTTCCATACTGAATAATGCTTCAGAATCAAAATGGGAACATAACTTACTTTCAAGCTCTTCTCACAGGCTGCCATTACTTCTGCGAATCACTTGAGCGTAATCATATGCCGAGATACCCAAGGATCAAAGTTTTCATTCAATAAAAATTTTCCTCCAAAAGTCTTTCTGTGATGTATCCCCTCTGCTCATATAGGGGATTCCTTTATGGATATCTTTTTAGGAGAACTAGTAAATAACGTTGTACTCAGCTCATCCATTGCCTATGAGAGCAGGATGTTGGATTTATTTCTTTTTCGTAGGAGCCAAGCAATGGCTTGCCATTGTCAGAGGCTGAAAAGACTCACAATATTCGTAGCATTGGCATGCCTAGAAAACTTGTAACAAGTGAAAAAAATACGCTATTAAAAGCGACCTATTAACAAAGAATTCTACATTCACAGTATTACCCAGAGACATAATTCTTACTATAACAGAATATGAATAAAGGATAGAGCATAAACACATTTCTGAGTTATTGTCACTCAGCCTGGGGAGACTAACTTAAGGTTGAGTTTATGCAGCTGCTTTTGTCAGTGTCATCCTTAAACATCTCACTCATTCCCCATTTTAATTTCCTCTGCAGAACCTGGTCCCAAAAAGTTGTTGAGTTTCCATGACATTCTATGGAGAAAGATGTCTTCTCCCCAGCCATATTCAGCTTGTTTTCTGTATGCTCTTATGTTATTACTTGAAGCTTCCTTTAACCTCTTTTGGTCCTCAAAATTTCAAACACTGTTAAAATTCAATTTAGAAATAAGACAGAACAGCCTCTGTCCTATCTGAACCAAAAGCAGGCTCCTGAGGAGTTGGAGCTCCACACAAGATGTCACAGGAGGTAGCAATAGAAACACCAGTGCACGGCATATTTGAGTAGGCACTTTGAAATATACTACTGGGAATAGTCCTGAATTGGCAGGAAAAATAAGCTGGACGATGAAATAAGCCTTTTCTATGTTTAAGAGCTATTGTGTTATTACTGAGACACTGCCCACATAATGGGATGAATAAACACATTTATCTAGGCTGCACAGCTCATTTTACTATTATTTATTCATTTAGAACAATGTGTTTGTTGCTCTGCAAGCCACAAATGGAATCTCTTCCTTAAAAAGTCTATAATAAACAAAGCACCCACAGTTTACACAGGATGTACTGGGAAGGCTGAAACACAGCACCACCCATTGCTACTTGTCTCGTTTCTTCTGTGCAGCTCAAGAGACAAAGCAATAGCAGGCAGATGAATAAAGTGAGGGCTATGGTCTGGTAGGTGTCAGAGGTTATGGCTCAAATACATGGTATAAAGACTGTTGCCTCATTTTCACTGTGCAACCCAAAAGAGCCATAGCAATAGGAGGCAGCTGGATGATAGGCTGAAAGGAGTCAGCAGCACAGAAGCACAAAGAAGCTGTGGGTTGCTGGAGGGAATTTTTGAAGTAGCACAATTTCTTTCCCACCTACACAAGATGCCATACATACCACATCAGGCACAGCCAGCATGGGGCTGCAGTGTCTTTCCATGTCCCTTTGTATCTGCAAATGGATTGTGGTGGGAGAAGCAGGTGATTAGTAGTTTTACAAGCTAAGACACAGGCTTCCATCTGAGTGCTGCACTTCCAAATGATAAATTTGCTGCAGGTGTAAGGTGCACACACAGCGTTAAACAACAGTGCCAACAGGAATCCAAGAGGCTGACTTAAAGGTAATTTGAAAATAAACATTTCTCTAGCAGCTTTGGAAACAGATGCACTTCTAATTGAATTGGCATTAAACTCATTTGTATCATCTCTAACATATTTCATTTCAATTAACAAACTTCTAGTAGTTCTACTTGTTTTAGTAAACCTTGAGGTGCTTCATAATACTCAATGTCATTACTATGAGAGGGACAATTCTGTGCATCACTGCAACCACAGCTAGTGGTAACGTTACTAATTTCCCTTGAATTTTATAGGATAAAGAGATCACCCTTCAAGAAACAAGGGAGCAGCATAGTGGACAGTGACGCAGAAGAAATGTTTCTAATTACACAGACTAAAAGTAAAGGGGGAAAGATGATTCATTTTGCAATTAATATTAATATTCATTACTGACTGTGAAATACATAGAATAACACCAGTAAATCCATGTAGTGCTGAAACTCCAATAGCTAAAGACTTTATAAAGTGGACCTAGTGGACCATGGCACTCAGTGGGTAAGATTCTGTTCAGCTGAATCTTTGGAATCTCCTTCAAAGCAAACCTCCTGGTTTAATTCAGGTTAAAACTTAGAATCAAGCATTGAGAGCAGTTAAGAGATGAACTCCGCCAGCTGATCATAGTTCTAAAGCTAGGGCTTTCCCAATGTGCTGCTGATAAGGCAGCCACCGGCCATGGGCCACACAGCACGGTATACAAGGAGAGCACCTGGCCCTGAAAGATTCAGGTCCAAACATTTGAATCATCCTTCAAAGGAGAATATTATTAACTGAAGGACACTAAGCAGAATAAGGCTGGCAATCAAAGTTGCTAACAACTTCAGCTGAATCTGAAAAGGATGTAATATTGCTACAGAAGAAATGTTTAACTGGTTGGGGGGTTGGGTTGTTGTTTTCTCTGTGTTTGTTTGTGGGTATTTTGGTTTGGGGGGGGTTATTTTTATTTTTGCTGGGTTTTGGTTTTTTTTTTTTAATACGAATGGATTTTGAGAGATTTTATGCGTTATTAGTTTGATAGCTGTGAAATTTAAGAGATAATCTAACAAATACATTCGGTAAATTCACAAGCAAAAAAATCCAGAAAAAAAAAAACCTTTCACATCAAACATTTTGCAAAGCTCAAATAATTGACCCTTAGCTAAATTATTCCCACTTGCTTTTCTCAACAAAGAGGCACATGTTCTCATTATCTCATAGCAGACTGATTATAGATTCTAAATAGACCAGAGAGGACTTACAAAAAACACTGGTAATTTTAACACATTATTGTTATTGAAATTTATCCAAAGGTTAGTTTCATTGCTCTATTTCACAGCCTCTATAAATCCTGATGAGGCAGTTGTGTTGAAGCTGACTTTGCGTTCTGATTCCTAATTTCTTTTGATTTTGCATTAAGTTTTCTTCCTTAAAGAATTTGCAAGCTTACACTTTGCGCTATATATGACCATAACAGCTGATATATTTAATATTTTAACTAAACAAGGAAAGCTCCATCAATTAGCACATTCCTTGTAACAGATTGCAGAATAAGCTGAGAAGTCTTCTGGAGGAAAGAGACTTGTCTGCTGCCTTCTGAGTCTAAATAAACAGTGCAAATAAATAGGACTTCACAGTGTGCATTCATCTCACAGAGAACTTTGGACTCACAAAGGCAGAAATCCACTGCACAAATGTGTCTAGGCTCCAAAAACCAGCTGTGTAAATGATTCCCACTCCTCATGGGGCTCCATCCCAGTGAAGGGCCAGACAGGCTGCTTGGGAGCCCTGATATCTTAAGAAAGTTCTTACTCAAATCAAAATCATTCACAGGGCTCAATAGCAATTAGGACAGTAGCTCAGCTGTGGTTTTACATGTACTTTGCTCATCACCTGGCCACTGGGAAAATCATCTATTTTCTTCAAACAAAACTGAGTAGCTTTTTTATCTTTACCAGTGTCATCATCCTCTGTATATTGGGAAAGAAACTCACTCCACTGTACTTTATTATGAGTTATTTAGCATACATTCTTCAGGCTACTCAATTCATAATAAAAGCAGATTTTAAAACAAACCTGAGATAGTGTTTATTTTTTTATTACTGTGAGATTTATAGATAAACCAAGACCCTTTTTTTTTTTAAGGGTTGTACACACTTCCGCAGTATATCAAAAGGACAAAATTAAATTGTTCTGGCCCCTCTCTCTCCTACATCTTACTTCTCTCAGTGGCCCAACTGCACAGTAGCTCCGAAAATAGATGTGCATTGCAGAGTGCTTTGAAGATCAATATAGACTTGGGCAATTTGGATCAGGCAGGAAGCATCTTCCAGAGCCAAGGGTCCATCACTGGGAGAAAGCTGCCGCCAAATGTCACCAAAAATAGCTACCCCTATCAGTAAATCATATATGGCCTGAAGGTCAATGGTTTCAGGCTCTGCTGGATCACGCTAAGAAACTCAATTGCAGAGCTTGGGGCCCCTCCATAGAGAGCATCTTTCTGCCAGTTTCTAGAGATACAATGTTAGGCACTGTCAGCACAGTATGCCACTTCATTTCAGCTGCCAAGATGCAGCCCCAAGACACAGACAAGCCTCATTTAGACAACTTCCCATGGACAACAACGTGACAGTTTCCATTTTACAGAATGGGAAATGCTGATGTATTTCCTTGTATCCTGATAATCACCACATATTATGCATTATAGCACTGGTTTTATTTCAGACAAAATAATGCACCAGATGACTCTGCAAAAAACGAATACAAAACAATTAGAGCCATGTGCAATTCATGGTATCAAGAAGGTTCATAAAAACATGAAAGAAAACTTTTTTTTTTTCCTTTCTTTAAATGTATGTTCCTAGTCCTTTAGTTTGCAAACTCAGAAAGTATTACCAAGCGTAAAAGGGCCTCTATTCAAGTGCAGGTCACACAGGCACTGAAAAGGCAGGGAGAAGCTTCTGAACCCACAGCGAAAACCCACAGCCCCCCTTCCTGCCGACACGGGAGGCGAGTGACACAGTGACCTCTCAGATCAATACATTTAAATCAATACACTGCCTCAACTCCTTCTCATCTAATAGACACTAAATGAGAAACCTAACTACATGCTTTAATTATACTGGCGCTGTTTTAAAGATGCCACTAACCATTACCAACATTAGGAAGATCTGTGAGCACTTTCCCGTACGCCATGTATCTGCTGTGAAGGTCCAGCCTGCTCAGATAAGGAGTTTCACTCTCGCTAACAGAGGTCACCTTGCTACAGAAGCAGGGACACAAAGGCATCTGACCTCCTTAAATAAAGCTGTACTATAAAAAACATCTGATGGAAACAGGATTTTAAAACAGGAGTAGTCCTGTTTTTCCACACCACAGGCACAAGGAGAGCAGTACAGCTCATTTAGATGATGGAAAACCTTGAGATGGAAATAGGACATTTTTGTGACGTTAGCACAGAGTACTGATGTAATGAATTCCTGATAGACTTTTGTTACAATTTTGCAGTGTGACTTTGAACACTCTGCTCATGCATTTCAACCTCCTCTGCTAGAGAATTTCAACAAAGTCAGACAGAACCAAAAAGTGATGCAATCTTGTTAAACAATACAATTTTAAACGGTGACTCCTCCATGTTACCAAATACAAATGGAATCTTCTTCTGTACTGATAGATACTAGAAGTTTTGCAAACCAGGCTCTCAGTAACTTAACTTACACCATCCCCATTGGCAAACCTTGGAGGATGGAGAGACTTCAAAGTATATCTCAGGCCCAGGAAAAGACTAACGTAGGACAAATTCTCAGTAACTCATAAATACCATGATAATTCTGAGAGCAGCCCAAGCTGAAGTTGAATTTTATCCAGATTTCCTAATTCAGGTTCATTTCCTCAAATCTTCTAAATTCAGCTGTTGCTGTGTTTCTCAGTCCTCCCAAACTCTTTGATCAAGCAGACTACATAAGGCAACTTAAAAGATATCCATTATGTGCCCACCTCCCCCTGTCATGCTAACTTTATTGCCATATGCAGCACTCCATCAAACACATTGCTTCTCAGGCAGTCAGCTCATTTTACTTAGAATTTTACTTAGACACTATGCACAAACCTGTGTCGTAGTTTAAGCCCAGCCATAACTCAGAACCACGCAGCCACTCACTCACTCTCCCCCCTTCCTCCCCCAGCTCCCAGAGGGATGGGGAGGAGAACTGAAATAATGTAACTCTCATGGGTTAAGATAAGAATAGTCCAGTATCTAAGGTATAACACAAACCACTGCTGCTACCACCAATAATAATAATGATAAGGGAAATAACAAGGGAAGGGAATACAATCTCTCACCACCTGCCCAATGATACCCAGCCCGACCGAGCAGTGATCTAACCCTTCCAGGTAACTGCCCCCAGTTTATACAGTGGTATGGAATACCTCTTTGGTCAGTGGTATGGAATACCTCTTTGGTCAGTTTGGGTCGGGTGTCCTATCCCTGCTTCCTCCTGGCTTCCCCTCCTCCCTGGCAGAGCATGAGACTCAGAAAGTCCTGGTCAGAGAAAACATTACTGAGCAGCAACTGAAAACACTGGTGTTATCAGTGCTGTTCCAGGCCAAAAGTCAGAACCACAGCACTGCACCAGCTGCTAAGAAGAAGGAAAATTACTGCTACTGCTGAATCCAAGACAATCTGAAATTCTTATTTTTGTAGGACTCTCATTCCATACAAGCAGAAACACATGGTGTTGCTTCTGAAGATCTTCAGAATATGTCAGATGTGAAACCTTTTAACTTTCACTGAAACCCGCTAGAAAGCCTACTATGTCCAACTACCTCAAGACTCCCCACCACCAGCAAAGATTGTAAAGATGAAAATTGTGACTTTCCGCTTACAAATGATTTGTCATCTGTTTATTTGTCTGAAATTCTGTTCATCAGAGCTGTATAAAAGGCAATTAGACTAAAACCACTGCAAAAACCCCCATATAAGGTATGAGAGGAATCCTGTGAACCACTACCTGTCACTTCCCTATTACAGCTACACATGTCTCAAAGGCATCATGAAGTTCTCCATGAGCAGGAAAAGTGTAGAGCTCTCAACACTGGAGTACATAATTCATGAAAAGACTTAGGCTAAACTGGTGTTTCTGCATATTTCCAATGGAATGACACATAGGAAGAGAAAAATAATTACTCTAAATCTATCTTTGTATTGTAACATTTTATTAGAGCCTTCTTTTATAACAGGCTGTATTTGTGACAAATGCATTCTTAAGGACAAAGAGACAAGCCACATTTCAAAGAGATACTCTCCGAAACCAGGGCAGTAGATCGTCCACTGCATTAACTTGCTATCAGAACTCTCCTAAACATCCAATAGACAATTTCTACACCAACTTACTATTTCTACATTAAAAACATTCCTACTCCCATAGAAGAGCTTTAATCAACCTGTCAAAACCAGACGAAAACTGATTGAGCCTAATAATAGAAACAAAAGGCATGAACATGAGCAAGGGTGAATAGCAGTAATCCTCAACTGGAGGCTGTCAGTGATCATCAAACACAAGAAAGCCTGTTTGAGGTTAGTAAAAAAACCATTCCTTTGCATAGCCTGGTACTGCCACCTCTTCAAAAGGGTGGAACGCAGCAAAAAGCATAAAAGAAATTTGGGCAAACAGACAGGATATAAAGATTTGTATTTTGAGCCAAGGAGTAACATACATCATTGTGGCTAAACACAGCACTACAGAGGATGCTGCTCAAATAGCTAATTGTTTAAATATTTCCTCATAAGATGCTTGCTTTCTCTAAGAAGATAAAGATCTGGAAGTATGTGCATTTCTACGTACTAATGCCTTAGGGGAAGTCCTAACTTGCTTTAAGTAAACTGCTCTGATAGCCAGTTTGACCCACTCAGAAATAACTTTTTTGAAGGCTGCTTACCTTTGATTCTATTGCCAGAAAAACATAGAGAATAGCAATGTCTGAACAGTTGTCTTGTGATCCAATTTCATTTGTTAAGACTTTTTAACATCCAGGAAGGAAGAACTGTGGCGAATTTTTAATATGGCAAATAGATTTTAGAAGACAGGAAACGAAAACACAGGGAACAAAAAAGTGTTCTTTGAACAGTTATACATATGTAAAAATCCTTAGTCAAACAAGAATTGGAGGGCAGGCTCTTTACAGGCTCTGTTTCTGTGCTTACAGCTTCCCTGGTAACCACAGTTGTAATTAAGAGTGTCACTGCACACTCGAGGAGATGTGTAGAAATGTCAAAAAAAGGTCCATAGGAGAGCCCAGCCAGGATTTCGGAGCTAAATTTAGAAGCTATTTAGCTTCGAGATAGCAGAAAACCAGTCAAAGGTGACAGCGGTTTTGAAGAGTCCTGAAATAAAGGACACAGGAGTAGAACAGCCCCGTCTGCACCTGGCAACACCTTTCAGGCACCTGTAATCCAAACTCAGCCTTAATTCCCATGCCAGGGGATGGGACAGGCAGAAAATAAGGTGAAATTTAGCTGTTTTTTTTTTTTTTTTTTCTCAAGCAGTCTTTAAAAAGCTTTGTCCTGGTAAGTTATTTCTGTAATAAAAAAGCCACAGAGAGATATAGTGGCTTTAGCTGGAGTAGAGTTAATTTTCTTTACAATAGCTACTACCATGGGGCTATGTTATGGATTTGTGCTAAAAACACTGCTGATGACACAGGGATGTTTTTGTTACTGCTGAGCAGTGCTTACACAGAGTCAAGGACTTTTCTTCTCCTCACCCCACCCCACCAGCGGGTAACCTGGGGGTGCACAAAGGGTTGGGAAGGGACACAGCCAGGACAGCTGACCCCAAACGACCAAAGGGATATTGCAGTCATGCTCAGACTGTGAAGCTGGGGGAAGAAGGGGGAATGTTCATAATGATGGCATTTTGTCTTCCCATGTAACAGTTACATATGATGGGGCCTTGCTTACCTGAAGATGGCTGAACACCTGCCTGTCAATTGGAAGTGGTGAATGAATTCGTTAGTTTGCTTTGAAATGCTTGGTTTGCTGAATTCCTGGTGTGTGTGGATGGCTTTGCTTTACTTACTAAACTGTCTTTATTTCAACACATGAGTTTTCTCACTTTTACTCTTCTGATTCTTTCTCCCATCCCACTGGAGGGGGAAAAATGAGCTGCTGCATGGGGCTTCACTGCCAGCTGGGTTTAAACCATGACAGATGTACTGCAGAAGCACATAGGAGAAATCACATCGAGAAACAGGAGTACTGTAATATCTAATTAAACCCAAATGCCAATAGAAGGTTTAGGGTAGTCTGAGCACAGGGTTTACATATTGTCATTAACTGATGGTGCCAAGACCACATACTGATCCCCCCCCTTTCAGGGAGGAGGAGGGGGCATTCTGAGGCTGTCACCTGTAGGGTCTGGAGCTGGGAAGAGGACAGCCTAGGCAGAGTTGGCCATATTCCTTGTAAAAGAGATTAGGCTGCCAAGAATAAGGCCTCCAGAAATGAGGCCTCATCCATAAGATGTTTGTAGGATGCTGTTTATTAAAGCACAGAATCCCCTTAAAACTAAAACTAGTTGGATTCTAGAATTAATGGCTTGTGTTAAAAAAATTAAATTTCAAAATAAAATTACAGTTAGACTAAGAATGAAATTAAATATTAGGAATATTCTGGAAAACATATGAAAACTGTATACAAAAGTTTCTATTTCTAAAGATTTCCAAAACAAAATCATGGATTTCTGCAACAGTTGCATTCCTCAATATAAAATTTACCAGATACAGAAAACTGTATACCACAGGAATTTCCAAAGCAAAATACAATCTCAAAAATAGACAGGAATATATCCAACATAGCTTTCTAACTTTCTTTTTTTCAAAATTGTTACTTTGTAGGAAAGTTAAGTTTGCTATCAGTCCGGCATAGACTTGGCTCCTATTTCTTTAACCTACTGCTCAAGGATTCCAGGTTGAGAGGCAAGGTACAATGAACAAAAAAGCCAACTAGTTCATTACTATAGGAAACAACAGGGAGGAAGAGCAGGCAAAGTGTAAAAGAAACAGTGATGGGTATTGTTGGTGAGTGTTTATCTCACCAATCCTGAAGACCATGTGATGATGATCAGGAAACCAGCTCCAAGAGACATCATCGCAGTGCAAGGCAGTGGGCTCAACCTTAGCAGGCGTCCCCACAGGGGCAATGTTGACCTGGATGGTAAGAGAGTCTGCCTCCCCACATTGCATGAGGCTCAGGCTTTTATGGTAGTGTAAGGGCACACTTACTGCAAAGTAGGGGGCCAGCCTACATCGGAAGGAGAGGCCCATTATAGCTATTTGCTATGACTGCGCAGTTAGTATTAAAGGGTCTCTGTTTGAGGATTTTCAAAGTGGACATGACTTTCAGGGGATTTTCCAGGAGGAGCCACGGCGGACCATTATCTCATGTGTCTTGCAACCGGTATAAGACTCTCTTTTGCTAATGCTGGTGTTAACTCCCCTACTTTCAAGGTTATGTTCCCACAGCCCATGCCAAACTGTACTGTTCCATTTTTGTGTGTTTCACCATGGACCATTATCTATTCAACTGACACATGCGACCCTGTGGTCCGTGGTTGGAACACACAAAAATTTTAAAATCCATACTACAGTTTTGTTTAATATACGGTCTATAAGGGAACAGATTAGTGCCAAAAGACAAGGAACACAACATAAAATACATAAAACCTCAATACCTATTGCTACTAATAACATAACAGTTTTTGCAGCCAGTTCCACCACTACGTCCATCCCTGAAAGGGGTTTCACCTGTTGTTTTCAGCCAGCAGGCTAGTGGGGGTCTTTAACTTTCATATTTGTGCACATCATGAACTGGAGTAGTCACTTAAATTCATGCAGCATAACCCATCAAACTCCTTACACCCATGCTTGTGTACTAAAAGCAAGAAAAATCAATCGTTGCCCTATTTTTATTTTGCATGATCAAGGTGGCGAGCACTTTGGCTTTGATTCTTCGCAAATAGGTAACAAGTCTTGAGATGACATGGAGGAAAAGCAAAGTAAAGTGGTGATGTCCAGGCTCCAAAAAACAAGATTTCACCAGTGCGTTGGCCAGATAATCTGGGAGTCTCAGCAACACAGAGATAGAATCATAGAATCACAGAATAGCTAGGGTTGGAAAGGACCTTAAGATTATTTAGTTCTGAGCCCCATGCCATGGACAGGGAAACCTCCCACTAAACCATGCCATCCAAGGCTATGTGCAGGCCTCGAACACTGCCAGGAATGCAGCATTCATAACTTCCCTGGCCAACCCATTCCAGTGCCTCACCACCCTTACAGTAAAGAATTTCCTCCTCAAATCCAGTCTAAACTTCCCCTGTTTAAGTTTGAACCCCTTACCCCTGGTCCTCTCACTACAGTCCCTAATGAAGAGCCCCTCCCCAGCATCCCTATAGCCCCGATTCAGATACTGGAAAGCTGCTATGAGGTCTCCACACAGCCTTCTCTTCTTCACGCTGAACAACCCCAACTTTCTCATCCTGTCTTCATACGGGAGGTGCTGAAGTCCTCTGATCATCTCGTGGCCCTCCTCTGGACTTGTTCCAACAGTTCCATGTTCCTCTTACGTTGAAGACACCGAACTTCACACAGTACTCCAAGTGAGTTCTCACAAGAGCAGAGACAAGGATGTCATGTGAGACAGTGTCAAACTCTTTGCACAAGTCCAGGTAGATGACATCAACTGCTCTACCCC
>JAOEHY010009487.1:0-38602 GCA_025447955.1 Psilopsiagon aurifrons
AGGGGGGTTGATATGAGAAAAGCTAGTGCCTGGAAAACATAAAGTACTTGTAGCTTAACTTAGGTCTAAGATAAAGAACAATGTACCTTGTGTAAGTCTGTGGAATGTAGTGGCCCCACTAAACATGAACGATTTCTCACCATCCATCTAAAGTTTCTTTAGCTTAACTTAGATCGAAGATAAAGAACAATGTTTGTGGTGTTAAGTCTGTGGTGAGATAACAGGCTTTAGTGGCCCCATTGAACATGAATAAGTTATTTCACACAATCCTTCTACTTATCAGTTGGTTTAGAGACAGTGCCTCCCAAATATCTGCTAACTTTGGATATTCCTTGTCTGCCATCCTGCAATAAATTTTGCAGGAAGGTCACACTGTTCTAAATCTTTGCCAGCTATCAGAAAAATTGCAGATATGGCTGGTTTCAGCTAGTTTTGTGATTACTGGGGCATCCAACTGTGCCAAAGGTGAAAAGTACACCATGAGGAAGACTGCTTGCTTCATCCTCAAGACCCCTTCCCACAATCACCAGAGAGCAGTGCTTAGACGTCAAGAGGAGGAGACTTATGATAATAAGTTTCTGGAGCTAGTTACAATGTTCCCCGCCTATAGGTGGGAATTATGAATATGTATGTAACGAATGCAATAGGGAAAGTGTATAAACCTGTAACAAACACCAATCAGTGCTCTTCTGGCTACAGTCACGCACCCAGCTCTCTTGCTTTTGCTTTATTGACTTTGTCCCTCAATAAAACCCTGTCATCTCGACCATTGGAGTGAGTTCATATTTCACAATTACAAGCTTGCAGTATTCTGACATTTGGATTTCTTCATGTCATAGGTATTCATTTTCTGGCTTTCAATCTTTTTTGTTGTTGCAGAAAGGCACAATCTTTTAGTTTAGAAAAACAACATATGTTTCTGGAAAAAAAATAAATTAATTTTTCAGGCAAAAATAGCAGAGCTGCTTCATGATATATTCTCATTGAAAGATTGCTGCCAATGTCTTCAAAGGCATATTACATACCACTGAATCTTTTGTAAAAAAACCCCAACCATTTGAAGTCACCAGCACTGGAAGCTGTCACTCCACTGTAATGAAATAAACCTTGAATTAGACAGAAGATGTTGCGAATAATATGAATCCAAGGATGTACCTTGAACTGTGTAAGGCTTTGAGAAAGTTGTTTGTGACATTCACATAAAATACAGAAATATAATTGATGAAAATATGCAAAGTATAAACATAACTCTAAACTTCAAGATTACATTAAAAAGCTGAAACAGAACATTTCTGAAGATGATAGGAGGCTGGAGTCAGGCACATTAAGCAACAATGATGCAATTTCAAATTCATTTCTACAGGTTTTTAGAAATACTGTGCAGAATCAAAATGAATTTCCATGAAAACAAAAGGAAAATATCTTCAAAGGAGAAATCAATATTAAAGACAGGCTTCTGAAACAACAATACTGCAGGAAAAATTTAGAAAAATGCGGAGTAAAACTGTCACACTTTTCAGTAAGTGACTAAGGTCGTAGCTGAAACATGGCATTCTAACACCGTTCAAAATAAATCTTTGATTTAACAACTATTTTTTTTTTTTTTTTTTCTGAGATGGACAGAATCATTTGAGAATTGTAAGTCATGCTCTAATAATCTTGTTTAGACACAATAGAAACTGAAAAAGGAAAAGGAAACAGGAAAAAGATAGCAGCTCTTCTGATTATGTAAAGCTGCTAACACAGCGGATGCAGAGAAAAGTTGGAGAATCTGTCTGCAATTCAAAAATAACAGTGTGTCGTGGTTTAGGATAAGACCAGTCCAGTAACTAAGGTATAACACAAATCACTACTGCTACCACCAATAATAATAATAATGACTCGGGAAAATACAAGGGAAGAGGATACAACTGCTCACCGCCGGATGACCAAGCTGTGAACTAAACTCTTCCAGGTTCCTGTCCCCATTTTTTTCCATCTTGGGCATGATGTGCTCTGTTATGGAATACCTCTTTGGTCAGTTTGGATCAGATGCCCTGTCTCTGCTTCCTCCTGGCTGCCTCCTCCCTGGCAGAGCATGAGACTCAGAAAGTTTTTGGCCAGACCAAAACGTTCTAAGCAGCAAAAGAAACATTGGTGTTAGCAGCACTGTTCCCAGGCCGAAAGTCAAAAACAGCGCTGAACCAGCTACCGAGAAGGAGAAAAATGGCTGCTACTGCTGAACCCAGGACACAGTGTTTTTTTGGTTTATGATGGCTTTTTTTCCTCTTAGGTTTTCTATTCTTCAGAATTCTGAAGAAGACAGAAGTTCTGTTAATGGTGAAAAACAACAAAAAAAAATTCTTATTTCTACCCAGTGCCAACCTTGTTTTCCAGCCAAAATAAAAGATGTGAGAGAAATTGGCAGTACAACACAGAGGACAGAAAATAAAAATAAAAATTAAAAAAAAAAAAAAATCAAACCAAAACCAACAATAAACCAGCCACCCAAATGAACAAGCAAAAAAAACTGAAACAAGGGATTGAGAGGAAAGAGTATGTTTTCTCAGGACAAGATGTTGCACATCAGACAGTAAAAATAAGCAGTATACACACCCAAAAGATGAGGGAATGACAATATTGAAATCCCTTTCTCCGCTGGTTGAGACTTTTTTAATAAAACTTGAACCTTTTGCACAACATACTATCATACCTGTTTATTTTAGCCTAAAATGGCACTAATAATTTTTCAAACCTGAAAACTCAGTATCCTATGAGAATGAAACCTACAAATTCCATGATAATATTGTAAGTTATATATATCCTTGATAATCGTCAGTAGAGTATACCAATAATTTCCTTTCATATTCTTTAAAAGATTGAATTTGCTGAGAAAAAAACATCACAAGTATAAAATTCTAGTAAGTGCCAGGAATATGTATGTGTTTAGATATATAGGTAATATTAGTTCTCAAGGTATTGGTTAAGACTACGATATGTTGATGGCTGGCTTTATGTCTTGTTGAAGACCAATATGACCACATTCAGTCTACAGGCACTGCTCCAAGCAGCTTCAGAGCAAACTAAGTCTATTTAGGTAGAGCATCATTGCTTACTTCCACAAAGGAGGCACCAATTATGTTTAGATCTGCTGATAGAAGAGTTGAGTTTAACTCAGGATATTATACCAAATTAGTTAAGATATAGTTATCATTATTCTGGGGGACATTCTTTGCCCCAGTTTCTCTTAAGCTTCTGTACAGTAGCACAAAAGGTGTAAAACTAACCTGCAAACCACCCCTAGGTATGGAAACTTACCAACCAAACACACCACCGGTCAGCTGGGGAGGCATCATTCAGCTGAAACAAATTAATACATGACCCAGAGTTTTAACTGTGCTACAGCAGGTAGTTAATGGGCTGCAAAAAGAGGAATGGAGATAAGGGAAGGTAGCCAGGGGTGTTAATTGCAAGCAATTTAAAACTACCTTTGGCAAGCAAAATGATATCAGCTATTTGTTTGATGGGCATGAACATCTCAAAATTGAAAAAAAAAAAAAAACCCAACCCAGCAAACAAAAAAAATGCCCCACCAAACACAAAAAATCCCAACATGTTTCAAACTTTTTTTTTTTTTTCCTGACTTTTCTAATCTTCATTCTCAGTCTTTGATTTTAAATGTTGATCTAGAGGGTTAGAATTTAACCACTGGTCTTTGTTACACAAAGTGGTTTAAGGCACCCAATGAAGTTCAGAAGTAGCCTTGGTTAACCCTATTGTTTGACATGGGGATCACAGCTGCTTCAGTGACTGGAGGAGAAACTAGCTATACACTTCTGTATAGAGGTGGTTTTGTTTAATAGTGTCAATAGGAAATTTAAAAGTGAGAATATCTAAAATTCATTCAGATTTTTATTTTTTCCCTACAGTATCCTTCAATTCTATGGCAGAGAAGACAGAAAGCTTTGCATTAGACATTGTTATACTATTAAAATTCAATAACTTATCACAGCATAATAGTGTACTTTTTACTCTCATGTTTTTTATACCAGTTACAAAGCTGTTGATTCCACAGGAGTTGGGCATTGCTTACAAGGGTATTAATGAGACCAGAATTAGTCTGTGTATCTGCAAAGCATATTTGAGAAATTAATCCAAATTAGCTTAGTAAACATTTAAGAAAAGTAGATATGTAAAAAACTTAGTAATATTACAATGCAAAGTCAATTTAGCATCATTCTATGCTCCCTTGTGTCAAGTATATGGAATTATGGAACACGCGATCTCACAGGAATCCAAACACATTGATTACTGAATAAATACAACAGAAAATAGAATGCAATAGCTTTATTTCCTAAAAATCACATATTCTTTTCTGTATTCAGTTAGAAGAACCACTCTTGTTTATTACAATTCACTGCCATGTGCTGTATATCACACATAATTCTGGGTGATTAAATTCCGGAAGCATGCAATACAACAAACTTAATAGAATTTATGCAAATCATTATACAACGAAACAGGACCATATGGTTCACATCACATCAGAATCTTTCCGTAACAGTTTCATATTGTGTTTAAATTATAAAAAAACATAAAGGTACCTCTGTGGCGCCTTACTTATTTTAACATATTCTACCCCACTGTTTTTCTTGGAGTTTTCCTATGCCATTTTATAGCACTGAAGTAAAATATTTGCGTAAATTTTCCTTAGATATTTAGTTGCTTACTATTTTTGAATTGTGCTGTGAACCTATACAGGTATTTATTTATTCCTATTTTTCCATCAGAAGAAAATCTATTGCTATGAATAAAGCACATAATTCATCTCATAGAATTGCCTAGATTAGAAAAAGTAAGCTTTAAACTGGGAATCTTAAACTAGTATCTTTTGAGTTCTATTGCTATACGTCTCTATGACATGTTTCCCTTAAAACTCACTCATTTTACATTGTCCCTGCCAGCAGTGTCAGAAGATGAATGATAGAGCAATGAAGCTGAAAGAACTTATGAAAATAAACAAACAAAAAAAAAATTCATAAATAAGGAACTGAGAAAAATAGGAGCAATATAACTTTCTTTTGCCCTCAGAGATTTTAACAGCATATCTAAGGATGGCCTCTCTTAATGGCATGTAAAGTTAATATATTTGGATATTTTATATCTCTTGCAGTAAATGTTTGAAAACCATGTCTGATACATATCCATGACTTTGAGCTTGCACAGTAACTAATTAGTTTTGTAATAAGCAGTGAGTAAGTAAACAGGAAGGAAACAAGCTATCAAAAGCTATTGCAAAACATTATTCTCAGTCCTGGTTTTAACAAGGGTGTATAATATTATAGGTTAATCTTTTGGAAGTCTATTGACTTATACTATCACACACTGCAACTTTTTTCAGGAAAAAAAGTAAGTCCTCCTTTCACTGTACTTGTCAAGGCTAGAAACTCTTGTTTTTATGGGACTCTGTGTAAGCTTACTTACTCTATCTTTCCAATTTTTCTGAAAAGAAATACGGTAATTCAGGGAACTAAAATACTGGACAGTATACTCCACTGGAAATGGTTCAACAGGTTCAAGGACTTTAACGAACATAGTTGAAATTCAGTGACTTTCACCTCTTTCCCTCTTTCCTTCCTTCTCTCCTTTCTTTTAATTTTAATTTTCAAAACCCCTTAGCTAAAGATAATAATATTTCAAGATACATGATTGTATCATAACTAGGGAGAGGAGAAAGTTGCACTCCAAGCTTTGATTCCAGCCAGAGGGCAACCCCAGTAATGGTCTTGCCACCTAAAACATACATGTCTAATTTTGTAGCATAACTTTGATGAAACTACTTTCATGAGTTTTCATATTTTATTAAGATTTCGACTGAAATGGGATTATGTATACTGCGATAGAAGTTACATTTTTTATCCATCAGAGCACAATTCAAGAATATTTTCCCAGAAGCTGAATCTTGCCATCTTAGGTTTTCTAAATCCTACAAGAAAGTGGGGAAAGTCATCACCAACAGTTATCAACATAAGCTACAGAATTTAAATTCCCTTGTTTTCAGGGAAAATAATTACTTTCTGGTTTTCTCAATATAAAGGAATAATTATGAACAAGTTCAGGGAAATCAGTAATCCCAAGAACTAATCACGCTGTAAATTCCCATGAGATCGCATACTGTTTACTCTGCCTTGGTCCCAGCAGAGATACTACAGTCCTATTCCAAGGGTATGTTCACAGTTAATAGCAAATTAAATTATTGGTCAGCACAAAACTAGCAGTATTGGTAGTAATAGAACAACAGGTTCTTAAATGGAGAAAAACACATAACCAAATAATTTTCCTAATCAATAGCAAGATAACTCTACTTCTTCAAGCAGGAGGAGGGGAAAAAAAAAAAAAAACCAAACATGGCCTATCTGGGTATCAAAATTCCTTATGACTTTTCTGCTCCTAATTCCAGAAATCTCTCAAATCTGCGCCCAACCTGGATGCCGGAAGTTGTCCTCTTAGTTGTCAGAACTAATATTTTTCTGTCCATTTTTCCCTCTTTCTCTCCCTCTATTCATTATTAGTGCCAAACTGTTCAGCTTTCCCTTAACAATTTTATGAGTTCAACTGGTGGTACTGTAAAACAAACAAAAAAGTGTGATGTCACACAAAATACATTAGGAAGATATCAAAAGAGATATTGATTATGTAGAAGTTCAACAGGTACTTTTATAGTTTGGGTATAAGTGATACTTTTAATTAGAATCAGTAATTTTTGTAAACCCATTTGTTAGGATTTTATGCAGCATTTAAGTCATTCAATGAGTAATACTTCTGGTAATTCTTTTTAATTTATTGGTTGAAGGAAAATGTTGCTGAGAGAATCTGGTAAATGTGGAGTATGATAGATAACTATTACATTCTCTTTCTGTTTTCCCAACTGAAAATAGCATGTACAAATAGAAGCTTATACTTCTACTCATCATTTTAACTTGCATACCCACTGGACAAACTAACCTACCACTGGACTGAGAACAATAAAATATGCTTGTCCAATGCACAGACTGTCCCATGCAGTCACAACAGTTCAGGATAAAAATATAAAAATTTGAGATTGATTAGCTGTGCATTTATTTACCTTAATTTGGTCAAGATACATTCAACGAATCCTTCACCAGCCTGCTCACAGAATTAATCACATATTCTCTATAACTGATTTTTATTCTTAGTTTATATATGCCCTCTGTCTTAATTTCATTTTAGTATGTCTTTTTAAAGATTATACAGGAGTTTGCATGTGTTCACAAGACTTAAATAAAGATGCACAATCCAACAGGGTTTTTTTTGAAAAATATGTATATTGGTCACTATAATTTACAGCTCTAAATACAGGAAAGTAATCCAACGTATCTCATCAAATGCCATGCTAGAAAGAATACTTTCATTGCTTTGCTGGTCATGCCATCCAGTCGCATTTGGATTCCTCATGGTTCTTTCCATATTTTGTTCACAAACTAACAGTTTTACAGTCTCCACTTATTAAGTCCCATAAGAACACTAACTTTGAACATTTTAAGATTACTGGTTAAAAAAAAATAACAAAATAGTACTTTTTATAAGCCACAGTCAAAGGTGTTATACAGTATTCATGTAAGTGAGAAAGAAGAAAAGGGTAGATCTTTCAAATCTTTTATATTCATTTCTTCTGTCAAGGCTTGGCTTTCCTAATGATGATAAGTAGACATCACCGTAACTCAGGAATTTCAATTAAAAAGAAAGAAAAAAAAAATATCTGCGGTGGCTTTCTATTCTGAATCGTCTTTCTACAACAAACTTAAATCTGTTCTTTCATTCTGTATGCATATTGCTATATGTAACTGAAGCTACTCTCAGGAGAATACAAGTAGATCTATACTTGCATATACATATGCATGCATATATATACATAGGTGTATGTACATATCTATATATAAATAGCTCTACATATGTCAGTCTTCTAGCTTTTCTTTTCAGCTACATTCCAAACAGTACAAGTTTCTGGGCAAGGCCTGCTCTTCCCTTGCAGGTTTTAAAAGAATACCGCTCAATCATTTTTGCAACAGTGGCATGTGTCAGCAATCTGCACATGTAAGTTATGGAGACTTGCACGAAACAAATTAAGTTAGCAGAATGGTAATATCTAAAGTCTTAACTTGCCTCTGTTCAGCATAAGTGGATTGTAGTGTTTCAAAGTTTTGTGACAGACAAATGTTTTCAGTATCAGTAGACAAATAAGAATACTGAAAACAACATAAGACTTCTCATCTGCCAAAATCCTGCTTCAGAGAAATCTTCTTAATTAATTACTTGCAGGCCAATTATATTGTATTACTAGCTGTAATGGTACAGACTACAGAACTGTATTTGTGGAAAAGCATCAAATGCGGTTCCTGTCCACACAGTTACTAGTAACAGCAACACACATTAATACCACAAACAACATGGAACATCTATCAAGTAAACTTTGTCTATGTAACTACACTTAGGCATGGTTATCTGAAACTGAAAAGAAGCTAATTCCATGAAAACATCTGACCACCTTAAATAGTCGTGATATTAACAAATTAATCTGTAATGATGAAAATATACATGTTCATCTGACAAAAAAACAAGAGATAATTGAAACAAAAAAAAGTTATAAAAGAGTTGATTTACAAATCAGTTATCAAAAGCCAGAAGAGATCATCATAAACAAAGACTAACTAAACTGCAATAAAAATTACACTAAAACCAGGGAGAAGGGAAACAATAAATACAATGGGCAAGAAAAACAAAATAACACAGGTAATACTGAGAGAATCAGCATTAAACAAGATGAAATGTAAAAACTGAATGACAGATGACAGCAAAACACATCTATATATTTGCCCCATTAAGACAGAATATAAAAGATAAAAGATTTCCTCTTGATATTTTTCAGAATAGATAATATTTTATGGATTGTTTTTCTTTTCTCTTTTGAGTTAGTAGTTCAAGACCGCTGAAATCCTTGAAGGAGAACTGCTTTGGCTTTAAGTGAGCATACCAAAGACAGCACAAATTTCCAATCTCCTGTGTTTTTTATTGTGTGTTAGTTATGTAAACTTAACACAGTATGTGTTATGTTTACAACATAAATAAAAATCTGCTATAAATGAACCTTTTCAGAGGACTTTCTGTGACAGAAGCTTTGAAACAGAATTATACTCTGCCCATTGCGTCCTCACAGAGGCAGAACAATTTCTGTGATCTTAGTTGTTTCCCATGTTGCAACACAGTCCCTATAAAAAAATCCCACCAAAGAATAAAACAAAAAAACTCTAACTCAAAACAACAAAAAACCCACAAAAAAAAGCAACAACAAAAAAACAACCAAACAAAACAACCAAACAAAAAAAAAAAAAAATGAAAACCAACAAAAACAAAAACAAAAACAAACAAAAACCAAACCAAAACCCAAAACCAAAACCATAAAACCCAAAACATTTTTGTTCTTAGGATTTTTATCAATTCTAAGGTATGGCTTTTCCTCTGATGCCTTTTGGCTGCAACCTCCCTGTTCATTTTAGGAATCTCATATGAGACAGGTAATACAGGATTAGGGTAGAGTGAAATAAATACAGCTGTTCTCAGAAAAGGAGCATGTCCTTTATCCCTCCTTCCAGAAGGCTGCCTCTGTTTTTTAATGTAGCAGAGCAAAGACAAGGTGAACAGTCATTTTTTTTTTTTAAACAGGAGATCAGTCACGTAGAAAGCTATGGAAAACTGTGAACAAACCAGTAACTGCCCTCTACAAGCCTGAACTCATTTTGGTGTGGGAGTTATAGCAAAACAAAAATTACAGTAACACCACCAATTTATGAGGGAAGGATCCATTGTGCCTTAGGTAAACTCTCTTGAAGAAGAAATGCATACAGATACTCACAAGCTCTTTGATGCCTAGAATTGATGCTAAATAAAACTGCTTAGCTGCTTTAAGGAGTGGCTATATCTCACTGAGTGGTTTTGCATTTTGGGTTGCACCTCTCATTGTATTAACATAGCAGTAGGCCTATGAGTATCTGTATATGGACTATGTTAATAAAATTATTAATGAATATAGACTTCATGCAATTTCTTGAAATGCATGTGCTTTATAAGCACAAGTCCTTTGTCACAACATTTTTCTTGTGGTCTACCAAATGGCTGATATTCTCCTAATTATGCGTGCAGCACTGCTACCTTATGGGTTTATCACAACATATTCTCACTTTCTCTTTCCTTATTAAACATTACTTATTACAATGTGAAGATTACCACAAGGAGCAAATATTCTTTGATTTGTTTTAAGAAAGAGATGAAGCAGTTAACAGTCAAGCAACAAAACCAAAAAAGTTTTCTGATTCAACAGACATAGAAACAGAAAAGTAGACAAGACTCAAATTTAACAGTTTATGGGAAGAGATTCTATGTCCTACAGTAGTTGACACTTTTCACAACTTCTGAAATGTTATGTTTTACTCATTGTGAAAACTGCTGAATTTATGAATATACAGTTCATGCACTGAGGGTTTTTCTTAAAGCTGTCATTACAGGCGCAGGGTTTTCTTTGTTTGCATTGTAATCACTCTGATAAGGTTTAATTCTGAAAGCAAAGATTTTTCCTGCTCACTGTAACCATGTAGTCCTGTAGGACAGTATTGAGATTGCCTAGTAGCTGGCTATAAGCTTTGTATGGAATTTGCAAGGCCTCAAGATCAAGGTGCCTTCTTCACCTTCCTGCAGCTTTTTTTTACTTGGTTCAGCCAGGACAGTAATTTTTCTATTTCACCATATGGGTAATTCGCTTTGCTTTTTTTACCATTGTGTGATACAATCATGGCTTTATACAGAGAGAAGTAACAAAGAGTCTATGATGAGTGGCATGTTTGTTACTCTAAAATAACAATAATAATGAAGCATAAGGAAATACGGTCCTGCAAAAATATCAAAGGCTTTGAGAACATACAATGAGGTAGGGAGGAGCACAGACATGAAAAGAGGTAGGGAGGTAGGGCAGAAGGTCAGCAGTGGCGCCTCCACAGCAATAAGCAACTTTGAGTTTTTTATTATTGTCAATCATTATTGTCAGTTCAGCAGTCTGTCAAAGAAATGCAGGCCTGTATTTAGGCAAAACTAGTCTTAAGTGTAACAAGGAGAACCAACAAATTATATATAGTTTACGTAAAGGCATTTGGATGTCATATGGAGCTGCAAACCAAGGAAGAAAGAGAAAGGTGCAAAAGCATGTTAGGGAACAAAAAAGACCCCAGGTAGATCCTATGACAAAGACAAAGAAACCATCAACATGATCATATTCCTCCTAGAGAAGGATGCCAGACGCTGAAAACTCACCCAACACCCCCAATCACCACCACCATTTAAAATGGATGTAAAGATTGACACATTTTTACTTGGCTGTCTATTAAATGGGTTGCTGAGATACCAAGAACATTAAAATTCATGAATTGAGATGCCAAACTTCTTGAGCCCAAAGTGCCTGTTCCAGGAAAGCAACAGCCTAGAGTTCTGAAAGAATTCAGTGATGTTTTTGAATGGAAATGAGATTTCAAAAATTTTCTGCAAGATAATAAATAAAAAAAGTTTAAAAATAAAAATTAGGTTGAATGTACAGACTCCGAATTCACAGCTCAGACATCAGTCCAGGGTTCCTAGTCCCATGGCACAGCAATATGGAGGCAAATGAGAAACAAGCTGGAAGCCCAGAAATCTGCGAGGGTTAGGAGCCAAGGCTCCAATGTAGACTGGCAGGAACGTCAACTACCCTTGTCTCATTGGAAACTCAGCATAAATAATGCATTCTCACTCTTCTCTCACCTCTCCAAAATATATAATCATTTTTCTGAATAAAACCTATAACACTCAGAAACTTCCAGATAACCCTACCATGCTGGAAACAAGAACAATAGTAATACTATAATTACCACACAGCATTGTGGTAGGTTGATTCCAGCTGGAATCCAGGTGCCAGCCAAAGCCGCTATATCACTTCTCCTCCACAGCTGGACAGGGGAGAGAAAATATAACAAAAGGCTCATGGGTTGAGATAAGGACAGGGACTCAGCAGTTGCCATCATAGGTGAAACAGAGTCAACTTGGGGAAAATTAGTTTAATTTACTACCAATCAAATCAGAGTAGCAGAATGAGAAATGAAAACAAACCTTAGAAATACCTTTTCCCCACCCCTCCTTTACAGTCAGGCTCCATTTCACTCCCAACTTTCTCTACTTCCTTCCTCCCTGAGTGGTGCAGAGGAACAAGGAATGGAGGATGTGGTTGGTTAATCACATACTGTCTTTGCTGCTCCTTCCTCCTCAGGGGCAGACTTGTCACACTCCAGCATGGGGTGCCTTCCACAGAAGACATTCTTTCACTAGCTTCTCCAACATGAGTCCTTCCTATGGACTACAATTCTTCATAAACTGCTCCAGCATGAATCCTTTCCATGGGGTGCAGTCCTTCAAGAACAGACTGCTCCAGCGTGGGTCCCCCACAAGGTCTCAAGTGCTGCCAGCAAACCTACTCTAGCATGGGCTTCAATCTCCATGGGGCCACAGGTCCTGCCAAGAGCCTGCACCAGCACGGCTTTCCACAGGGTCACAGTCTCCTTTGGGCATCTCTGCTCTGCCATGGGGTCCTCCATGGACTGCAGGGGACATCAGTTCCACTGTGATCCTCAACACAGGCTTCAGGGGAACCTCTGGTGCCTGGAGCAGCTCCTCCCTCTTTGTTCTTCACTGACCTTGGTGTTTACAGAGCTACTTCTCTCACATATTTTCACTTCTCTCTCCAGCTGCGATTGTTGTTTGGTCCCCTCTCCACCTTCTTAAATATGTTATCCCAGAGGCGCTACCATCATTGCTGATGGGCTTAGCCTTGGTCAGGAATGGGTTCATCTTGCAGCTGGCTGGCATTAGCTCTATGCAGAAAGATTACAGCAGCTTCTCACAGAAACCATCCCTGTATCTCCCCCAGCTAATAACCTTGCTCCACAAACCCTATATAAGTATTTTATTGTTTTTCACAAATGGAAAATTCCCCTTTAGTATTATGGAAGTTTTATTGCTGCAAATGTATCTATTATAAAATTCATAAAATATCACTTTTCCGTTTTCTGATTAATAATGCTGAATTAACCACTGCCATATGTACTTGAAGTTCTATACAGGATGTATGCAGAGTCTTACGCTTAGAATCAAAGTTGGTTTAACACCTCTGTTCTCCAGGAAAATCTTCTTACTTGTGACTGAGAATGTTTGTTAAACCCTGATCTAAGGGAGGATTGTGACTGGTTTTGTGTAATAGGGGCTTTGATGTACCATGGGATCAAAGGGAGTAACAGCAAGGAAGCAACCTGATTTATGGGTAGTGTGTTCTGCTAACACAAAAAATAATATCAGTCATCTGGGTTTTGCCATCAATTAAGTACTTTAGCTACTATATATTTTTCTTCACATTTTGCAATATACTTATTATCAGACTGTCTCAGAGGGATATGAACAGACTAGCTCAGGTAGAAGACACAATTATACCAGTCACACGCGCCACAATAGATTGCCTGGACAAGTTTAAAACATGAACCTCATGGAATTGCTGAGGCAAGGCATTGCACAAAACAAAACATTAACAACATTTCTTTCAGAATATAATGGGGTTTGTGAGTTCAGACGCAGACAGTGTAGGAATTCCCACAGGAAAATAAAAGGACTTTGTGAGTGACACTGCATTTGCATCTTCAACATGGGAGGGTGCAGCATTGAATCAAAATTGGGAAATGAGGGAGAAAATAATTCGTTAAGTAATCACATTATGGGATTTAGGATTACATCTTCAGCCTCATGTGGGAATTTCCAAACGTAACACATGTATAATGCCTTTCAAGTTTCCCAAAAATAACATGCAGTGACTCTGTTATGTCCAGGACACGCAGATCTCACTGCAGCTGTGCAGACCACCTGTGTGGCACATGCACAGCAGCAATCAGAAAGTGTTTTGCACTGGTATTTTTAATGAGGATTGGTAACTATTGCTACATTGGCAAATCTTTGCCTGTTGTAAACAGAATTTCCATATGTTGAGACAGAACTGCACTGGAATGAGAGTCCCCTGAAGCAGATAGGCTATTCTGTTGCCATGTTTAAATCATTTAAAACTATTATTCTAGTACTTTTTCATTTTTAGGAGTATCCATGCTCTCTGCACAGTGCATGTAAGCAACTCCAGCGGAAGAGGGTGGTTTCTGTGTTCTAACACACATGAGGATTGTGTCTTGAATCCTTGTATGTAAAGGAAGTTAAAAGATCTTAAACCTTTCTTTACACATCCACAAGGGCTGGGGCAATCAGAACTTCCAAATTTGTCAACCACTTGGTGAAAAAACTCTAAGACATAACAAAATGAGAAATAAAAAAATAATTTGGGTATTTGAAGGAAATTCAGGTATTTAGAAGGAAATATTAGGCCACTAAATAAGCATCTGTGCCTGGAGTAAATTATGATATCATTGAAGAATCATAAATCAAGAAGAAAGATATGGTAATCAAAATAGTTACAGGTTAAATTAAAGTGCAGTACTTTCTATAGCCATATAGAACTAAACTTTGTTACAGTTATACTATTCAAGTGAAGATTCACCATTGTGATAATTTAAACAAACATTTTCTAACTAGATATTTAATTAGCCACTGGCATTATCAGTATTTTTACCCTCGCTATTTTGCTGAAAATGCACAAAATAGTATATGAAACTAGCATAATAATGAATTTTTGCTTATACTATACATGTATCTAAGATTCATTATGATACACATTTGAAATTTCCAACTTTATTCTTTCCTTTATAATATTTTTACCTACCAGTGGTGACTTTACCTCTGTGACACAGATCAAGTGCATTTTCTGTTATTTCAGTGTACTTCAGATATATATTCTGTTAGCGAGGTTTCTATACTGCTGTATTTTCCTCAAATTCTGTATGTGGCATGGAATCAGTGGTTTCCCAGTTTGGTTTCAGGCCTCATCCTGTGTGTCATACCTCCCCCAACTCACCAGTGCAATGACTAAGGTCACTGCATTGACATTCTGTAAATATTTAAATGTTTACCTTCAGCAGGCTAATGTTTAATAAATATTATAACTTCTTTTGGCTGCTACAAGCAAACAAAATTAGCCAAAATACCAAGTTGCCTTTTGACTGCTTTAAATGCAATTAGTGTGACAGCCTCTATCACAGTTACCTGTGACCTGTCGCTGAGTCTTTTAGGCTGGTTGCCTTCCCCTTTCTTTGCTTTCCACTGCCACCTCTGTAGCTGCAGGGGGGAGTATTCTGGGGAGCCCTAGGCCACACAAAAGGAACATTGACGGTGCTCCCTCTGCTCGCAGTGGCTTTTTAGACCCAACACCGCCTAAGGAGAGGATGCAGCCAGGAGTCTTGCTCCTACTTTGTTCCTCTGTCTGGTGGTTCATTAGGTCACAGAGGAAATCAGTGGGTGGTTTCCAAAACTAGGATCATGAAAATGTGAGTAGTTGATCTACACAGACCCTAGGGAGAGCAGAGAGAAGGTAGTTAACATTATGAGGATTAATATTCTTTTCCTGTCACAGTAGACCTCAAGAGAATTGATCAAGAGCCTTCCTTTCTTGCACAGTGGGGACTTGTACCTCTTCTCTCCATGATGCCAGTGCCCTTGTACAGGTAGCAAAGCAGGGATCCAACAGGAGGCAGGTCAGCCCTGATGCCTTGGTTTCTCCAGATCCAAATGGTGACCCCTCTTGAACCACAGAATTATTCACTTCTTGTCCCCTTCAAACATGTGCAGCCACCCATCCAGCTCTTCTCACTAACTTACCTTTCCTGCACAAAGCAGTGACAGTGGTTTGCCTGCTCTGCATAGGAGCCCTGGGGCCAGCAGTAATCGAGCATGCAGTTGACGTGACAAGTACGAAAGAAATAACAAGTCTTAAGAGGCAAATGAAAAGTGAGAAAATGATATAAGGTCAGAGGTGAAAATGCAATTGTATCAAATATTGCTTGAAGGGAGTTGCAAGGAAATATGTATATATGCAGTAGGGCTCTTTGGCAAGTGCTGCCAGGGCTGAACTTCATCATGGTGAGACACCTGGGTGAGGTTTGTAACTCCTTTCCTATGAGCTCATATCTGTGGCAGTCAATGAAAAGCATACTGAGGGACACATTGCAGCAGGACTAATCCTGCCTTCCTGGCCAGCCTGCCTGACTGGCTGGATGCAACATTTCAAACCTGTTTTATCACGACACATTGTCCTGGGTTCAGTAATATGAGGAGTAATACTGGTTCTCAGAAATATGAGGAGATAAACCTCTAAAAACTCTAAAAGCACCTTACAGAGAGAGTATTTGCATACAATACTAAAAACCAATAGTTGTCTAAAAGCTTCAACCAAATTGTACTTCTGATTATTTTTACTATATAAGGAGTTACAATAATGGCATATGTTGTCATACTGTAGAGCAAGAATATCTCACTATGTTAGTTCCAGGATCACCTCAAAATTCTCTGGCTGCATTTGATGCCTTCAGACCTCTGCTAGACAGACCCTGAGGCAACTGTTTCTACCTGACATATTTGTTAAAACCAGTAAGTTTCAACAACATAACAATGCAATATGTAATACATCGTACTCTGTATGTACACACTGTGTGTATATGTATATAAAATGTATATATATACATGCTGTGGTCTACATTTAGAAGGAGTGATAAATATTTTCTTTGTAGAAAAAGTAAATGACAATGGGAGTTAATGGCCAAAGCTACCTACTGAAGCCACTGGAAGTTGAACATTCAACCTGGGACGCCCTGGTTATTGTAATAAAAAAAAGTCTCCAGTCTCTGCAAAGTTTATTATGGTTCTGTTGGGGCTTTTTTACAATGGACAATGGGGATTAAATTTTTGATGTTCTGCAAACACCAAGAGCAATTTCTTACACAGTGCTGTTGACAAGCCAAAAAACCTGATGAAATACACTCTGGTTCACTGATTTATGATGTATGTACGCTTCAACTGCAGGAATACAATTATATCACATGCATTTTATGTTTGTGCTGCATTTTAATTTATTTGAGTCTTATTCAGTGATAGGCACAGTTTTTGGTTTTTTTTTTTTTTTTGTAGCACTAACTATGAAGCAGATATACAATCTGAGGTAAAATTATATTCAATGTTTCTCCATCACAGTAATGCACTACTTTAATCTCACAGGGAAGATGTTAGGTTAAACTCATTGATTTTGTCAAGTAGGTATAAGTGGTGATGATCTCTGCATAAAAGTTGGTAAATGGTAATAGTAGTGTCTCCTTAGCTGATTTAATTATTCAAATGAGTCTATGGTGCTGATTCAGAAGATCTTTGAGGACATAATGATAGGAATTCTCTTATGGAAATAGGATGTCTGAAATTAAGTACTACAATGTCCAACTAGGAGGAAGGATCCTAAGGCCCTTTTCTGGATCCTGACCTGTTTTCCTAAAAAAATTGTGTGACTTACCCAGCTGCAAGAATCTATTGATATGCACTGTGCCCTTAGCTTTTTGTCATTCAGAACAGTACAGAATAATACACTGCGTTCAGAAGTGACACTGAATCAGTATTAGATGACTGGGGAATGTGAACAGTGAAATAATATTGAGGAATTCTGATAAATACTTTGCATGAAATATCAGAATGGGATACTTTTTCCTTCCTTCAAATTTCATGGTTTTGATTAAAAAAAAAAAGACTGTGCATGCTTTCCTCCTTAAATAATAAAGTCCATCTGTAATTAATTTAAAATAAGTAATGCTTCAGTTACATTAGAATAAATACTATTGCACTTTCACATGTATTAGCTGAGGAGATCTGTCAAAAACATTTAATTCTACAGAAGTAATGGTTACACTCACATGTCTGTAAACAGTCTTTTCATTCCTCATTTCTACTTCTTCCCTCTGTCCTTGAGACCTTTCCATCAGGTGGATTGCACAACAATATGATTATCTAGTACTTTCATTCAAGCAACGTATTATAAGTGTTATCTAAGGCAGTTTGCAAAAATTAGAACTAAGTAGCATTCTCATTTGCAGTTGATTAAACTGCAGAACAGAAAAAGTTCTATTGCTTTGTTCAATATCCTAACTTAAATGTGTGGCAGAAACTGGAATCACAGAATCACAGAACAGTTTGGGTTGCAAGGGAGCATTAAAGATCATCTAGTCCAACACCCCTGCAATGAGCAGGGATATCTTCAAATAGATTAGGTTGGTAAGAACCTTGTAGAACCTAAGTTTGAATGTTTCCAAGGATGGGACATCTACAGCCTCTTTGGGAATCATGTTCCAGTGTTTCACCACCACCATTGTGGTGAAACTTCTTTATATCTAGGTTGGATCTACATTCTTTAAAACCATTACCCTTTGCCCTATTGAAGAGGCCCTGCTCAAAAATCTTCTTCCCACTTTTTTATAAGCCTCTTTCAAGTATTGGAAGGCCACAGTAAGGTCTCCCTGGAAACTTCTCTCCTCCAAGCAGAACAAGCCCAACTCTCTCAACCTGTCCTCATAGGAGAGGTGTTCCATCCCTCTGATCATTTCTGTGGCTCTCCCCTGGACCCACTCAGCAAGTCCATGTCTTTCCTGAGAACTCCAGAGCTGGACACAGTAGTCCAGGTAGGCTCTCATGAGTGCAAAGTAAATGGTCAGAGCAACCTCCCTTGACCTGCTGATCACAATTCTTTTGATAAAGTCCAAGAAAAAATTGTCCTTCTGGTCTGCAAGTGCACATTGCCAGCTCATTTCCAGTTTTTCATCCACCAGTACTCCCATATTGTTCTCCACAGGGCTGTTCCCAATCCCTTCATCCCCCACCCTGTATTGATACAAGGGCTTTTCCTGACCCAGGTGCAGGACCTTGTACTTGGCCTCGTCGGGTTTGCATGGCCCCACTCCTAGAGCTTGTCCAGGTCCCTCTGGCATTCTGTCCCTCAGATCTGTCAACTACACTACTCAGCTTGATGTTATCTGAGAAGTTGCAGAGGATGTACCCAATCTCACTGTCTATTTGATGAAGATCTGGACACTGAGACATTGACAAAAACCCTCTTGATGTGACCACACAGCCAATTCTTCATCCACCAAAGAGTACACCAAATCCGTATCTCCAATTTAGGGATAATAATGTTGGGGGACTGTGTCAAACGCCTTACAGAAATCCAGAGAAGTCACCTGTAGCTCTTACTTTGTTCACTTATGTAGTCACTCCATCACAGAAGACCACAAGATTCAGTCAGGAAAGACTTGTCCTTGGTGAAGCCATGCTAGCAGTCTCAAGTCACCTTGCCGTCCTCCATGTGTCCTAGCACACCTTCTAGGAGGATCTGTTCCATCATCTTCCCAGGCACATAGGGGAAGCTGACAGTTCGGTAGTTCCCAAGGTCCACCTTTCTATCCTTTTTAAAAATGGGTGCAATGTTTCCTTTTTCCAGTCACCATGGACTTCACATGACTGCTGTGATGTTCCAAGTAATCACGGAAGGTAACATGGCAACTACATCAGTCAGTTCCCACTGGGATGCAGCTTGTCAGGTTCTATAGATTCATGTATGTTCATATTCCTCATGTGCTCACAAACCTGATCTTCTCTTATAGCAGAAGAGCATAGAATTTCTGCCATTACTGTGTTACTGCCAGTGAAACATATATCCTCAAGAGCTATACTTCCCAATAATTTTGACTTGATTGTCCTTAAGATGCTAATACCTTAGCTTAGAAAGTAACCCAGTGAAATATTAAACAAACGTGCTGGAAAATGATGTAGGCTCACACTGAGAAGACAATACTACTGTCATTAAGCACTTGTCTCCCCAGCTATGAGAAAATTGAAAAAATCACTTGTGACTGTGCTAAGGGATTTCAATATGGCTTCACCAAAAAAATGAGTATGATGACTACATTCCTTGACATGCTTGGTCACATGACGCGCATATTTTATGAAGACAAAACATCATCGTTCTGTACAGTTATCTGATTCTTGGAGGGGCTTTTTTCTTTTAATGTGCCACACCACAGTTGTAGCTTCAAATAACCTACTTGACATTTTGCTTGAAGTAATTTTTGTTGTGACATTAAGTTCTTTCTTCTGCTTGAAACTCATAATTTCATATAGGAATACCATGAGTTATATGCTTGTTTGTCGTTTCAGCACCTGATGTTGTAGAACAGCAACAACAACAAAAACATTTAAAAATATTACTGTACTTAATTTTAGCATCAGCACTATCCCTCAGGTCAATTGCTGCTCTGCTGTGACTGAATCAAATTCTAAGGGAAAACTGTAGAGTCCAGGGATTATCTTCGTGCGATGAACATGTTCATATACAATTCTGAAATCAATGAACTGGAAAGATGTCTGCTCATGCTGGGAACACAACTTAACTATATGGTAATAAACACACAGGGAAGGTATCAAGCAAACAAAGCTATAGCCTGCAGCAGCAAATGACAGTTGTCTGAATTAGTATCCTTGTCCTTGAGCTTAAATTTGGATATGCTTCAAATCTTTCTGATTAAATGCTCGATACTGCACTGTGAAGTCAGCAGACAAATGCCTCTCTGGTTTTGCTTGATAAAAATGACCAAAACAAAAAAAAAAAAAAAAGAAAAGTGCTAGGAAACAAAAGTGCTATGAAACAAGAAGGGGGAGGGGGGGAGAGGAAATTCACTATTTTTTTCCCCTTTGGAAACAAAAAAGTGTTGCAAAAGTTATGGTATTCCATAGAAATGTCAGTACTGCAATCTGTCTGCAGAAGTCTGCGTAATTGGGAGAACTTTCACTAAACATAATGTAAAAGCAGAACCAACTGAAAGGTCATGTGTTATTATTCACTGTGCAGAGCAAGAGGGAAGAGCAATTAAAAAAAACAGAGGGAAAGGCAAAAGCAGCAGCAGTGCACCTAAAGCTCTTAGCTAAATTTTAGAAGTGTCAGAGTGGGAGGGTACCATATGTACTGGTCCCTAAGGCTAGCATCTTTAATTTCTGGATGTGATGAATCAAGGTAAAAACAAGAGTCACAGCCTAAGCTATCAGCAAAAGAAACCATGAACTAATTAGGAAAAAGGCTATTATTAAATAGAAATCCAGTAGGAGATTAATAATAAGCTACAATAAATCATTCAAACCCCTCCTTTCAACACACCACCACAAAATACAAGCCCTGCTACATTACTGTTATGGATAAGAGAAAGCTTTTTTTGCAAAATAAGGGTGCATCTGGCCAGACTTACCAGTATTTATATGCTTTGCAAATTCTTGGATTACAGTTATTTTCATTTTTAATGACAATTTAAGAAGCTGAGGTATGAAGGTTGCTGCATTTTGCTTATTCCTATGATTACTTTTACTTCATTCACAGTAGTTATTTACTTAGATCAGAGTAGTCCACGGCTAAAACCTGACTGTACAAACTCATTTCATTTTCTTTTAATCATTTTTAGCTAGTTGGACAAAGATAAGAACACCAGAAAGACAATTTTCTAAATGATTGTTAAGACATGGAGCTACTAGCTAAACAGAAAGTAGAAATCATACATACTTTACAGATTAGTTCAGTTTTCTGAAGTTCACTTAAGTCTGGAGTTTCAATAATGTGCTGTAAGTACTTTGGAGCTGCAGGACTGTTACATACAAAATCCTTTTTTGGGCAAAAAAGAAACAAACTTTATAGGTAAACCAATGATGTATTGCTGGTGTAACAGCAATCTTATCTATCTAGTCAATGAATTTTTTCTAGCCAAGATCTAGTTATTACCAAAAATAAAAAAGAATCCTACTGTTACAGAAGGTCTCAGTGTTAATAAACATAATAGACATACATTGTCTTCATAGTGTATATCTTTTCCTGGTGCTATGTTCAACCTTCCACAGACCTTCTGGGTCATTAGTTTGACACCTTGGGTTGATATCTTCAGTTTGGTTGTGGTATGCAGCAGGTTATTAGCGTGTGAAGTCCTCTATCAGGAGGGGTATGATGCTGTCAATCCCTTCTGCACCTGATGATTCAGTTTGGATCTCTTTTGTATATTTGCCAATGTACATTATATCTGAATTTACTGCACATGATGAATTTTACATATCTTACATACTTACGTTTTCTTACTCCAAGACTGGTTAGTCTTAGCTCTAGGTCTGTCTTTCTTTATCTGACATTTTTTTAGGGTCTTATAGACCTGAGGCCTCGAATGCCTACCTTGGCTCCCTCTCTTTTTACCTTATGCCTGCACTTTAAAACGGCATCCTGTATTCCAACTTTCCAGGCCTCCATTACTATTCCGGGGCCGTATTCCTCTACACTATACCAATATATTAGAGTTGTATACATTTCATTCTGCACAGAGTAAGTACTTAGTACTACTATTTGTGTAAAAATATGGTTGTATCTGATGAAAATTAGCAAAAATCATAAAAAAAAAAAAAAAATCAGTAGTTACCTTGCCATTAGAAAAAACAAACAAACGAATGCAACTCCCACGGGCTGAGATAAGAACAGTCCAGTAACTGAGGTATAAAGCAAAATCACTCCTGCTACCACCAATAATAGTAATGATGAGGGAAGTAACAAGGGAAGAGAACATAACCACTCACCACCTGCCAATGGATACCCAGCCTGACTGGAGCAGGGATCTAGCTCTTCTGGGTAACTGCCCCTAGTTCGTATACTGGGCATGATGTGCTGTGGTATGGAATACCTCTTTGGTTAGTTTGGGTCAGGTGTCCTGTCTCTGCTTCCTCCCAGCTTCTCCTCCACCCTCGCAGAGCATGAGACTCAGAAAGTCCTTGGTCAGAGTAAACATTACGTAGCAACAACTAAAAACATCGGTGTCTTCAGTGCTGTTCCAGGCTGAAAGTCAAAAACACAGCACTGCACAGCTACTACGAAGGTGAAAACTGACTCCTACTGCTGAACCCACGACATGGTCTATAGCAGTAATTATGTCAGAACATCACGTGTACCCTTTGTGTTAGACACAATTATATAGCAAGTCAGTAGATTTTTTTAAATCATAGAATGCTTTGGGTTGGAAGGGACCTCAAATAACATCTAGTTCCAAACCCCTGCTATAAGCAGGGACACCATCCACTAGACCAGGTTGCTCAAAGCCCTATCCAGCCTGACCTTGAACACTGCCAGGGAAGGGCAGCCATAGCTTCCCTGTGTAACTTGTTCCAGTGACTCATTACCCTCAGAGTAAAGAATTTTTGCTTAAAGCCATTCCCCCTTGTCCTGTCACTACATGCCAAAAGTCCCTCTCCAGATTTTTGTAGTCCCCTTTTAATTATTTTCACTAGGCAAATAACTAGGCATGGCTCTTAAGCAGGCCATGCACAAATGAAAAGTTCTTATATTCTTCCAGTTGTCTGCCAAATTGGTCAGGGTTCAGGCATATGCTCTGACCAGAAGCAAAATATCATCAGGTTTCAGTTGCCATTAAAGAAATTAAAAAAATAACAAGAATAACCTACAAGTTTTATATTTTTTATGCATACATATATAATAAATAGGGTAATACTAAAATACACACTAATTTGTATATGCAGTTAGTCAAAAATATTTATTCAAGGCTATATAGCTTTAATGTAAAAATTCCAAAGTACATGGATTATTGCTTCATTAGCTTTAATGTTGGTCCCAGAAGCTGCAATTAGAGCATGTATTCTTTAATCATTCATAAACGTATCTGTTATGTTGCCATTAAAATGATACAAAGACAATGAACTCTTGCAAAACCTTCATAGCTCCTTACGTTTAATTGATACTTAAAGAAAACTTTCTACTGTCTTTTTATTAATAGTGCATATAGATGATAAAATGGCTTAAGTTACAACGGTTTGGGGGGGGAAGGTTTTGTTAGGTTTTTTAACTATAATAAATATACTGTTAAAATATTTAATTGGCTAATAAACTCCAAAATAAACTTTGAGTAAGCATATGGCAACAGTATTTTAGTTTTCCTTTTTCTTTAGCTATAGAAAATCTTAATGAAATAGTATTATATAAAAAAAACGCAATGAAAAAGAAAATTTCCTTCTTTCCAGGACATTATCAAGCCATATGAGAAATTCAAGAATGGCATTTTGTATAGTTTTCAGTAAATTTAGTTGCATTGATTAATGTTGCTTACTGCTCATTGTAGCAAGTTATTTATGGTGTGATGAGATCGACTCCTTACTACAGAGATTACTCTGAGCTATGGTACTTTATTCTTAATATTTTTCAATGCATTTCATGGCCTGTTATGGGGTGTCTCTTTTTTGTTTTGTTTTTATACAGTGACAAGGTGGGTATCTAATTTTTGTTTTGTTATCAAATATTTTATGCAGCAAAACTTTCTAAATAAATGACATCATATAACTTAAGTTCTGTAGAAGTGGAAATGATAAATGTAAAACCTAAACAATCAGGACCAAAGCACGATGATCCTTGCCTCGTGCATAATACACTTCATTGTAGTAATGAAATCAATTTTTATGCTTGCATTTTAATTAATAGTGAATTAAGAAACCAATAAAATAGGCAAGTAAATACTAATACATAGAAATTTCATGTATATTTCAATGAGTCTGTCAAGCAATAGTCATTACAAAATTATTTTTTCTTGTATTGTCAGCTTGAAGTTATAACTATTTCTGCAAGAAAAGACAAGCTGGTGCAAAATGTGATGAAAGAACTACTAAAACCCCAACACAACTTCATGGAAAAAAAAAAAAACCTCAACAAAATGCAAAACTTCAATCAGTGATAAAATGCCTATCTGCATTTCCCTTTCTGAAAGGGAAAATCTTTCAAAGATCTGACATAATGCTTTGCACTAATCCTAAATCATCCCCAGTTGAGAAGCATTTTTTTCCAGAAAGCAATGTAATAATATATTTTGGAGTCTTTGTGTCCCTGTGTTGAAAACATTAGTAATATTTCAACCATCTGCACTTCCAGAGTAATATTTAAAAGATGCTGAAACATAAGAAAAATAATCTATTTAGTGATTTTGATATGCTAATTGGATAGCAGGAGAATTTTGGAAAATGGGTTACAGGGACACAGACAAGAGATGCAAAAGAAAATAGAGTTATGATATATTTGTAGTTTAAAGTAAGGAATGTGTATATCAGGGCTGGCATTATGACAGTAGACAGGTGATTGTATGGTTGGGTTGCACAGATGACTATCATATTTACTGATTTAATCATACTTTCATAATTTAGTTGTATAGGCAGATATACTAGAAATGAATTTAATGCCTACATGCTGTACGCCACACTACTCACACTAAGAATGCAACAATCTGAAAATGTCTGTTTACTTTTCAAGGAGTTCAATTAAGTTCATGTGCAGCACTTAACATAAACAGCAGACAACTTCATGTTCATGTAGCTGCTAAATTAGGACCTTTGCGCTTCATAGTAATTTTACCATTTCTTTGAATCTCAGAAGTGCTTGTATTGAATTGATCCTGTTGCAATACTACATATTAATATTACCTAGCAAAGTATGATTGCAAATGCATTTTGAATTCATACAATTGTTTGTATTATGTATTACACTAACACTACCAATGACCATAGAGATTGATAACATCTTCTCTCTGCTTTTGTGGAAATTTAATGTCTTTTTGCTAATAAAAAACAAACGAAAAACCCAGTGAAGAATAAAAATCTTAAAGAAGCTGGGATTGATAAAAACCAAAATAATAGATTTCCAATGCCTAATAGACATCTTGAAAGCCTAATTAATTTGAAGACTACATTTTGTGTTCTAAGACTACTTAAGGATCACAAACTGTAAGAAATGGGTTTTTCGTTCCTTTTAGTTAAGCTAGGATTTGGCTGAAGTTCACTCTAATTTTGTTTTACTTAAAAATGTGCCTTTAGTGATATAAAGAGCTACTCAAATAGAAACTGAACTTTAAAACTATTGGCATACAGTAGGAAAGGGAATTTTACAAACTCCTTCCACTTTAAATGGTTGCTGTTTTATCATGAAGAGATCTGCTCTGTACCAGTATGTAAATCAGATGCAACAATTAATTCTTGCCCTTCCCCTCAGAGAAAACCAAGAGCTGAGGTTTTTTTAGGATCATAAAGTATTCAATGAACTCTTCAAACACAAAAAAGAGGGAGTCAGATTATTGTAAAAAACTAGTCAACAATGACATAGTATTAGCAATTGTCAGAAACCATGTCTACGTTCATGCACGCTGCTTCCTTTATACGACAGTATCCACAAGAAGATTACAGACCAAAACAATAAAGTGCATTGCTGATATATCAAATATATTATAAATTTAAAATCTGCAGCACATGGTGCTTTCCACCTGTGTACTCTGCTCAGTGATTTATCTATAAGGGTCATTGTCAACATTGCTAGTATATTTTTGTGTTTCTATTATGACTTGATTCATGACATTAATTTATTCTTCCCCCCTCCCTCTTTTACTCAATCCCCATTCTATGTCACTAATCCAAAATTCAGTAAGAGGCAAAACTGATTCTTAAACATGGGATGTAGTTCACACAGCATTTGCTGTTCTAGATCTCATATCATAATAAAATCTTTCTCTGACCCCTATTCAGTTATAATCACAACATAAGAACGCAGCTAGGCATTTATTTCATACATGTTATTAGTGCTGTATATGCTTCTTCATAGCAGTAAGGAATCTAACTCAGCCAGATAATTTATTAAAAAAAAAAAAAAAAAAAAAAACACAAATCAAACACCTAAATTGCAATAAAATGCTAAAATATTTTTATAATACTGTTTTCTGTGACACAGGAAGTAGCGGGTTTTATAGACATGTCTCTGGATTTTATTTGAGATTCTTGTTTTGTTAGCCAGGGATAGAATTACTAGGTTGGGTTTTTTTCCCTCTAATAAAGCAAAATGTTGAAAAATTAATAAAGTGGACTGAAGGAAGAAAGTTTGCCTTAAGAACTTTATTTGAAGATGGCACATTACACTGCACTGAATATTGAATTTATCAATACAAATACCAATGAAAAAAATTCGCATAATGTCATGTGTTTTATTTGGTATTTATTTGGGATCATGCACATTTTCTACTGGCAAGGCTGTGACTTTTTCTACTTTCAAAGTCAGATATCATGAAAGAAAAAGAGGAGATAAAAATTTAAATGATATTAAAACATTACTTCAGAAAATATTTTATGTTTATTGAAAATTCTGTTATATTATATAAACCTTTCAACTGTTAAAGTTGAATCTCATTGAATGTAAAAGATATTTCAGATGACTCAATGTTATACAATGTTTCTTTTCTGAGTCATGTGAATGATTCAATATTTTTTGCTCTTGCTTATGAATATTAATTGAGATTAATTTAATGAATTATATTAACAGGCACTGAATTAAATTTGACAATGAATGCATGTTGCAATGTCATTCCTATTGTCCTATGGCCTTTTATCCAAAAGCAATGTGATTTTAGGGTGTTATGATAAATAGCAGCTGAATAGCTGCACATTTTTTCTGGCAAGTTTGGATTTGGGTAACTTCTTAAAAATTGCTTACAGTTTGCAGAAGTAGAAATGCTGTTGTTAAAAAACAGCTTACATTGACTTATGAGCACCTCTGATAGATATGATTTTGATTCCAAAACAAGAAAAGCAATGCTATTATCTGCACAGGAAAACACACACTAGCGGTTCATTGTCTGCTGTTGGTTTAATATCTAAAGATCAATCCAGATACAATATTTTGAACTAAAAAAAAGCTTCACAGTCATTATTTTGTAGCACAGGTAATTGTGTTTATATGCAAAGCAGAAAAGCACAGGACATTTGTAGCAGAACTGAGAGCTCTGTCAAATATGCCTAAAATGTAAAAATGTGGATATTATTGCTTCATTTGTGTTGGTAAAATATCTTATTATAGGAAACCTGTAAGTATAATGAATCATAAAACTTTAAATGTATAATACTTAAGGGATTGCTGAAGGCAAAAAAAGAAGGCTTGCTACTGGTACATCATTACTGGACAGTTTCTGATTAATGACTATCAGTTCTTGTAAGAAAATTCAAAGAAAGAAGAATGATTCCAAGAATCAAAAGAGAAAAATACTCATCTATGTAGAACACTTGGATTTCAGTGCCATGGAAAAGACTCAGGATTTTTATTAATGTAGTTGGTATTGTATTACATTATAATCCTTTCCCTAATGTAGTTTGGGGAGTTATCTACCAGTCACAATAGCTTAAAGACTAAATCATCATGTGCTGCAGTTAAGAGGTTTAATGTGCATGCATTTCAGATGGTTGTATCACCCCTTTACCGCATAGAATTAAGGTCAGCCCAAGAAATATTCAGCAGAACTTTAAACCAAAATGCACAGTTTATTTTGTGTAAGCCACATAAAATCAGAATTATCAGTTCAAAATAGCCAGTTTACTAAATTTCACAGTGACTTTTGTTTCTCTTATCATGACTGCTTTTGTACACTTTGGCAATACAAGCCTTGACAGCTCCAGGTCAGTCAGACTATAAACTTTTCAATGAATAAAAGACATTCTTAAAAATAATGGAATATTACTTTGGCAGTACCATGATTTATGATCCTACTGAAGTGCAGAGACTATCCCCTGGGTTTTAAGTTCATTTCAATGTGTTTGTGACAGGCATGTATAGGCTAAATATAGATATATAAAAAAAATATTCAGAATAAGAAAAACCTTGCAAAATTCTAATAATTTTGCCCATAATTATAATCTTAGGTGCCTTAGGAATACAAGTCACTCCTACGATGTTACTAACATTTGTAAAACATACTGTGTAGTAAAATACTAGTTTTATCTTAAATAAAAAAAAATAAAAATAAAAGGTATTATTATGGAGTGCTGAATGTACTCAACAGAGGAAAAGAGATATGTTTTCCCATTTTAAAGTCAGGTTTGAAATAGGACTCCTGTTAAAGGAAAGCAGATTGCATGAACATTTTTTGAGAAAAACAAATAAAACCAATTGTATTTTTAATATTCTCAGCACAGAGAAGAACATAAGAATAAAATACATCCTGCCCATCCTGCAAGTAATCATTTTTTCTACTTGAAATTTCCTTTCAAGAATTATCTGGCAACATTCATGTGAGTTCAGGTGCTCTGACTACAAGAGAGTATTGCAATGTAATGAAGTCTCAGAACACTATAAAGAAAAATTGGCCTCAAACACTTGATGTTTACTAAGCAGCATGAAAGTAAAAAGAGTCTTGGGTAGAGCTGAGGCACTTGAGTCCCAAAATAAAATTACACAGTTCTTTTCAGAGTTGCTTTCATTCTGACTATGTAATGTCATGACTTACTTTTTTGTCTGGTTAATACAGACAAGACTGGACAGCTCTTTTACTGATTTGTGACTAACCCAGAATATATCAACCAGGAACTTTTCATGTAAATGTTTAGAGAACTTTGATCTAACAGAAAAGTGTAAGACTTAAGAAGCCTAGTCTGGCAGTGAGTTGCAGTTGTTTCTTCAGAGATTTGAACTGCTTCATTTTAAGAGAGAAATTAGATGTTTACTTGAGGATCCTAACTACTAAGCACAAAAATAGTAGCTTCTTCCCACAACTGCATTTTCCTAGAAAACAGCCTTCTGAATTTTTTGAAAGAGCCATCACAGGAAAAGCTTCCGAATCCCTGGCAGAGTTGCTTAAGACTCAGAGAAAATCTTCATCAGAGAAGTTGATACAGCTTTATGCTTACAGTTTTCCTTCTACCTACTTTAAATGACTCACTGCTCAACCTAAAGATATCTAGAGCTGCCGTTTTAAAGCAGTCTCTCTCCGCAGACTGTGCAAAACTTAAGGAACTTTATTTACCTAGAGACAAGATGCACTCAAGTAAAATGAAGTAGCTCATGAAATTTTTTTGAGCCTACCCACACTAAGCATGCTAGATTTACACATACAGGGAAACTGGTCAACAGGATTTACCGCAGAAAATGCCCATCATTACTCTATGACTCTCCAGCTGAGGATGCACTTGCAATTTTTTTATTATTACAATTTAATTATTGCAGTTCGCTGTGATACAGAATTAGCTCTATCTGGGGTAGGTGCAGGTATAGACAACAGCCGGGCAGTATCACACAGGCTCATTTCCTGGTTCAAGATAATAGTTCATATTCTGATTAGTTAATTTTTATCATTTGAGGAAGGCAAGGTGTCGCTACTTGATTTGAAGCCATTACTTTTACTGGCATAATGAGATTTTTCTTTTAATTTAAGCTGATTACAGCAGTGCTAAACCATTTGATTTTGTTTACTACAGAGATAAAAAATGAATGTATGATTTCCTGCACGCTTTCTCACTTTAAATTTTTCTTTTTTTTTTTGGTCTTCATATGCCACTGTTAGGTATGTCAAGGATTAAAATCAGAGTGCCATCAGAGATTCGTGGTTTATTTCTAATCCCACTGTAGTCAACAGAAAAATTTCATAAGGGTGTTCAAAGACAAAAGAATTAAGTTTTCTTAAGGGAAAAAAGAAACACTGTGCCCATTTCCATCATTTTTGTATTCTAAATGATTACTTAGTAACAATGTAAGAAGGAGTATTAATAAATCCTAGCCTATGTTGTTTCCTTAGGGCCATACTCAAGATATTAAACAGCAGAGGGAAAGTAGATAGGCAAGCTCCTCTGTCACAATCCATAAAAGACTGATTCTTACCTACATGCCTGCTTTCTTTTCTAATTTCTCTAAGAACCTATTTTTGCTGAAATAGTCCACTGAAACTTTCTAACTGTGAAAATGTATGTCTAAAAGCTGAAAAAAGAAGGGAAGTAAAGATGAAATTTCCTTTTTTGCCTCCTCCTCCTCAAAGTCCTTCTCATTTCTGGTGATTCCTAGTTCTGGTCTCTCCTCACTAAATTACTTATATTGAACTATTTTTCTGTAAGCTTTATGTACCTATGGGTGTGTATGTAGCATTTAACAAGGGTTTTATAGAGAGAGTGAAACTGTTGCAGCGATTTTGGGGGAGAGTGCTGTAAGATATAAGGCAACTAACACCTAACTGTTTACTGTAGATTAGATATTATTTGGTCATTCTTTCAGGGCATGACGTCATAACCATTTGTTTCAATTGCAGTGTCTGCTTGTGTACCACAGGCATGTGTTCCCATCACCAGATTCATCATGCCAATACAACTTTTGAAAGTTCCCATGGCAAAGGAGGTTTGTAGACTGATGAAAGTTCACCAGGCAGCTGCGGCTGCACAGAGCTGGGGCCCTACTAAGACAAAATCATCAGACATGTAAGCTAGCAGTGCTGTTGGGGAGGGAGTAAAATTGTGTTGTGAAAATTAAGCTGTAGTCATAGCTGGTTCTGTTAATTAGACTTTCCCTCAGTCTGCAATTACTTTGCTGTGTTGTCTTCACTCATTTGTGCTGTATGAGGACTGGTAGTTGGGATTGCCTGCAGAGATTCCCAATAGTTTCATTACTTTTTAAGTAAAATCACTTGATGGAAGACATTGAAGAATTTGGAGCCATGTTTATCTCCCTCCTTCAAACAGAAGACAAAGGCAAAACAAGATGAAGTGGAGTTAGTGTCAGGTTTTAAAGCAGACTGAGAAAGAAGGTGGATACAGTGTCAAGGAGTTTTAAAAAATCAGTGTGTGGTTTCATCTTAGCTCCTTCTTGGGGGGGGGGGGGTTGAGTCGTGAATTCTGTTAGCTCTGTAAGGAATGGAGTAAAAAAAAAAAAAGTGCAGAGAAATGGAAATTTAAAAACAAAACAAAACAATATAGGGATATATAACTTCAGTTTCAGCCAAGTTACAATCTTTAGGTACTAAATCTCTAATTCTCAGTTCAGCTGTCATTTTCTATTTATGTAACAAGTGTCCTTCTAGATAACAGATAAAGAGATCCCATTTACTTTAAGAAGAGCTAAGGTGGGCCAGGCAGTTACACAGGAACAAGATAGCCTACTACAATGAAAGAATTTGAGTTGTCACTTCTTCCACTTCTGTGTTTTGTGTTGGTTTACATTGGGCTGAAGGGCTACATTTCATCGTCTAAAACATCTGTCATTTTCCACTGTTTAAGACTGAGGCTTATTATCAATAATGTAGAACTAAGTCAGTGCTCAGTTTGAAAGTAGAGGGGGAAAAAAAATGATTACACTTTCGTTCCTTGAAAAATCAACTTTACACTTTCTGTAGTTCTATACAGATTTTAATTGCCATGTTTTTCATTTCTGTGACCAAAGGATTTAGCTGGCATCAAACTCAAATTGGAGTTTGGCTAGGATACTGAAGCAAGCATTCTATAATTTCTCATAATTAGCATTTCCACCACAATCTTTTTACATGTTTGGGTGCTCAGTGCTATTTTCTTGCACATTTGATATTTTCAAGATGTTTCTACAGGGTTTTCATCAAAGAAAACATTTTGATGGATTTTGTCTTTAGCGGATGCTTGCATCACAGTTTGTGATACTTCACCCTCATAATTGATCTGATGCTGCAAACCATAGAAAATGCCTCAAAGGAAAATACTTCAGAGAAACAACCTTGAGCACTGTCTTAATTTGTCTGTTTATGAGCAAGGTCTTGAACATCTGTTTTCCTGTCAACTGGTCTTTTCAAATATTTTTGTTTTACAACAGCACAGTTTATCAAAGTACATTAGGGGCCAACAAACAGGAAATGAGAACAAAGCAGGAAAAAGAGAATATAAGCAGGAAAGAGAGGAAATATAAACAGGAAACAGTGATGTGAGAGGTGGCAATAGAAATAAAATTGGAGGGAAATAAGAGTGCAGTGATCCCTTTTCCAATATCATTATTTGCTCTCAATACTTTTCCTATAATAGGAATATAAAATGATGAAATACCATGCGTTACTTACATGCTTAGTATAGTATGACCTGCCCCAAAGACAGATCATCCAGATGTCATGAAAAGTAAGAAGTATAGTGAAAGTAGAATTTCTTTGCTTAAACTTTGTGATGCTCTTCTTCTAATGTTTTTCATTCTAAGTATTCAAGTAAGTTCAATTCCAGAAGTTCCTGTGTGTATTAAAACAACAATAAATCCCACAAAACACTTCATTTTACCTGACTGGAAGTAGAAAAAAGGTAGCAGTAGCTAAAGCTTCATAATGTCCTTCCAACACAGTAAGGGTGACTCTTTAATACAGATGAGAGCATAAATTATTAACAAATATACAGCTTAGTATGTATGAAGAAGAAAGCATCTGATTTTGTTCCATTTTAATTACTCTTAAATAGGCTGGATTTAGACTCACACTAAAAAAAATTGTTTGCCTGTGCTGAGGGGTCCTTGATATAACTTTAAAATATCACAGATATCATGTTCCCCACACAACAGCCACTCTACCTGATGCAGTAACAATCAACAGAATACTGTAATTTATGATAGATACTTACTATGATCATGAGCTCATTTTTAAGGAAAAAAAAAAAAGGTAGGCTGCTCTTTGGGAAAATATACTGTATGCAACCAGATTATTCAAATGTGCTACTGAAAAACAAAAGAAAATAGGTTTGAGTATGTAAATAAATGTAAAAATTGTTTGCACATTTAGTTTTGAGTTGTCTTGTATGCTAGTTTTCAGGTAGTAGTTTCTTTCTCTTTGTCAACTAAACAACTGGCTGGAACAAGCCAAACCTTTCTCTGCTAAGCAATGCTACAGGGAATTGGTAGCTAAGAAACAGCTGCATGTGTAGATTTTTATAATAGTTTTCTGTGCTGATGGATAGATGTACGTATTTCATCTGTGCTTTGATGTAAGAAGACCAAGCAGGACATAATGGAAAATTGCATAACTTCTGGAGAAATACATCCATCAATATCTGTTTCAGCTCAGATCGCAGACTGTTCTAGGCTGCTGATTTTTGAAGTTAAAAATTTTATACACTACTTTATAAGAATAAGGTGCTATTTCTTCCTGATTCAGGAAGAATATGCATCAGGCAGTTTTAGCATATCAAAAAGGAATTGGAATTCTTAGTAAAAAACATGAAAATTATATCAGACAATTGAACCTAATTTCTAAAATACACAATTAATTTCTTCCAATTAAGTTTGGATATTTAAGTACCACCTGAACAGTGTAACAGACTTGAAGTTATTTGTTCCCTTGCTGTCACTGTTCATGTGTACCATCTGGTAACAGAATTCCATAATAGGTTCATGAAAGCCTGAAGTCTTACAGAGGCAAAAAATACTGTGATTTTTTCCCGTTGAATTTGCTGATGAAGAATGTTCATGGTGGCGTAGTCAGGTCTACATCACTGTCTGATAGAAGTAGCTAACTGTATAAATCCAGTATCATTTTCATTGCCACACACAACTGCTGCCTTTCCAAAATGTTTATTATTAGTTATAGTATTTAGTCAGAGAATTAAAATATCTTTTTTTTTTTTTTTTTTTTTTTGATATGTGGTCCAAGTTGGAGAGAAAGCACAGAGCTTTTCTTGCAAACCTATACTGAAAATATTTGGTTAAGTGACACAGTGAGTGTCCCTCTGGACAGGTCCTCTACTGTTTGGATTCAAAGTTGTGAAGAAATATTTCACAACTAATGTTAAGTAGTGCCATGTCCGCAATTTGCTTTACATTCTTGTAAATGTTGTATCATCTCCCAGTACATAAAAAGACTAAATAGGAAGAGCAAAATTAGCTGTACAATAAAGATTTGCAAGTGATCAAGTAACTGAGTTACAAAAAGACCCAAAAATTCAGTTTGCCAATAGACACTAGAATGGACTTAATACTAGTAAAATAACTTCTTTATTTCAGTGAGGGTGTATGTCAATCACATATGTAACATTTGGAGACAGTGATAGTACTTTCTCTCTACCTTATTAGTTATCCTCTTTCATGAAAGCAAAACCTGAATTCTTCCTTAAATGAGAATTGTTCAAACAAGTCACTATGCTAATGTTTTAAAGCACAAAAACCTTACTGTATTATCAGGTTAAGTTATTTTTTTCATACTATAATGTTTAACAGGTTAAGCAGTTTTATTCCCAAGAATACAGACACTTGAAGGAAGGTGCTCTGGTGGCAGTGCAACACATTGCTGTTTTCTTGTCAGACTAACGGGAAGATATTTTTAAAATGTATAATTGTGTTAAAAAATAGAAATGGAAAAGTAAGTATTTTTCATAGTGTAAATTATTTGTTAATCATTATCTACTTATAAAGGATGCAGACAACATCCTTCCTCAGAAGGATGATATGCTTGCTAAAAATGACTGCCTCAATTTCTTTATCAATGCTTGGAACTCCAGAGAACTCTATGCTTCTCCAGAAGTCATGACTTACCAGTGCTATTCCTACCATATTCTTTTTCATGTGAGATGCACACAGCTTCCCAAACACTGCTCTTTAGCATTATTTCCTGCAATCAGTCCCTCAGAAAACCTTTCAGACCATGTAGATTGGCTATACTCAGGCTGTAGGCATGATTGATACAACTGTACTCTGCACTACAGAAATGTCTTCTAGGCATCTTTTTCTTGTGGAAAAGTCTTGCTGACCCTGACCCTGTGAGAATGATTAACAGAAACAAGACAGCTGTCTCACTTTCTGTTGACTGAATCATTTTAATAGGACAAAATGTAAAAGTATGAGCAAAGTAAACACACACTGTCCTCCAAAACCAGAAATCTTAAATTTTAATCATAGTTTTTTAATCATCAGTGACTTCGTGCCACAGATCTATGTCCCAGCAGCTCTGTGGCTTCAAGTAGGCATATGATAATGCATTTTCCAGATGCACAGTGAGTGATCCAGAAATCATTTCAGGAAAAATCAGCCAGATTAGTTCAAATAGTTTACAAAGATTATTCTGAGCACTTAAGATGAACTGTTTTGTCATCAGGATAGCACAGTAATAGATTCCATGTCATCCTCGTGGTATAATATGCGGGAAGACAACAAAAGGAGACCAAAATGACTTCTACAGATGTCACTAAAGGCCTAAAATATACTGAACCTCTCAGTAAATGAAATAGTGTTTGTGCAGCCCTCTGGCCCACAGTTAAACCTTTTCATTTGGGACATTGTATAAACAAAGACATTAGTTTACAAAAAGAGATAAAACAAATGGGTAATGTGAAAAGACACAATAAAAATACAAGGAAAACAGTATATCATTTAATTAATGCTTCTGTCCCAATTTTTCACCTGGAAAATGAGGATTATGTCATCATCCTTTGAACTTCTGATAAATCTGTATGAAAAGGGTCCTCAAATCACAGAGTGATAGAATTGTTTGGGTTGGAAAAGACCTTTAAGGTCATAAGAGTCAAACCATTCTTAGTGCCAAATCCACTACTAAACCACGTCCCTAAGTGCCATATCTACATATTTTTTAAATACTTCCATGGAAGGTGATCTCACCACTTCCCTGGGTAGCCTGTTCCAATGATTGAACACCCTTGCAGTTAAGAAATTTTTCCTCATATTCAATCTAAACCTCCCCTGGTGAAATTTGAGATAGTTTCCTCTTGTCCCATGGCTTACTACTTGGGAAAAGAGACAGACACCCACTTTGCTACAACCTCCTTTCAGGTAGTTGTACAGAGAGATAAGGTCCCTTCTGAGCCTCCTTTTCTCCAGGCTAAACAACCTCAGTTCCCTTAGCTGCGCCTCACAGGACTTGCACTCCAGACCCTCCACCAGCTTTGGTGCCCTTCCTTGGACATGCTCCAGCACCTCAATGTCCTTCTTGTAGTGATTGGCCCAAAGCTGAAACTGGTATTTGAGGTGCGACCTCATCAGTGCCAATTACAGAGGGATGATCACTTCCTGGGTCCTGCTGGCCACACAAGCCTTCTTGGCCAGCCTGGGCACATGATTGGCTCATGTTCAGCCACTGTCAACCAACATGTCCTTTTCCACCAGGCACCTTTCCAGTCACTCTTCCCCAATCCTATAACATTACATGGGGTTGTTGGGACCCAAGTGCAGAATTATTACACAGAGAGAAGACAAGGTATATGTTTCTCTGAGGATGAAAGAGAAGGTTTTCTCATGTACTGTTCTGTACTTAGAAGTTCCAATGTATTACTCAGATCATATTCATCATCTGTTTTTCTTGGTGATGAAATAAAATGAGATAAGAAACATTTGAAAAAACTACTGAGATATCAAATGAAAGAGAAAGTAGGACTGTGAAGGTCATTTTTCGGGGCTTTTGTTTTGTTTTCATGATCTGTTACTGAACTTCCACCACCACCATGTACACACACCATAGGGGACATGTAAGGAAATCTGGAATATTTGGTAATTATCTGTAAGTCCTTGAAAGACTGTGGCTCCACTAAAATTTTGATGTCTCCTGTAAAGACATTACCTGTACTGCTTCCATTTTGGAACAGTGAATGGGCAACTGCATAAATTACCTTTCTATGGGAAAACATTTCTTTCTCCTTTGCCTTATCCAGGCTGGCATTCTTCATATTGTGAAGGATGATAAAGTGAGAACAGGATGTGAGGTGCTAGAGTATACTTAACTTCTGGAACAGGCATTCTGCCAGCATGTAAGTTGACTAAGGCAAGATGTGATTCATCAAGCAGGAATTTCAGTGTGGATTGGATTAGGAATGATTTCTTAAGTGATAAATCGGGCTGAGTGAATGGCTGTCTCCTATGTAAACAATATCTTTGTTCTGAATGGAGGACAATGTTGTGAACTTTTTTGATGTAACTGAAAATTTTCTGGTTTTCCTAAATAGCAGTTCCTACAGCTGTACCTTTCATGGAGGCTCTTCTCATGTACTGCTCTGTAATTACAAGTTCCAATGTATTACTCAGATGAGATTCATCAATTTTTTTTCTTGGAGATGACCCAGGGAATTACAGACCAGTCTCATCTCTGTGCCTGGCAAAATCTTATAGCAGATTCACCTGGAAGGCATGTTAAGGCACATGAATAACAAGGAGGTGCCTGGTGACAGCCAGCATGGCTTCACTAAGGGAAATCCTGCCTGACCAATTTGGTGGCCTTCTATGATTGGGCTATGGAACTGATGGACAGGGACAGAGCAGCTGATGTCTTCTACCTGGACTTGTACAAAGCATTTGACACTGTCCCACACATCCTTGTCTCTAAATAGAAGAGTCATCAATTTGACAGGTGGACCACTCGGTGGATAAAGAGCTGGCTGGACGACTGCATGCAAAGAGCTGTGGTCAATGGCTCAATGTCCAGCTGGAGACCAGTAACAAGTGGTGTCACTCAGGGATCGGAGTTGGAACTGGTCTTGTTCAACGTCTTTGTCAGTGACATGGGCAGTGGGATTGAGTGCACCCTCAGCAAGTTTGGCAATGACACCAAGCTGGGTGGTTTGTTTGATATGCTGGAGGGAAGGAATGTCATCCAAAGGGACCTTGACATGCTTGTGAGGTGGGCTGATGCCACCCTGATGAAGTTTAACCATGGCAAGTGCAAGGTCCTACACCTGGGTCAGAGCAACCCCAGGCACAGCTCCAGGTTGGGCAGAGAAGAGATTGAGAGCA